>JAASFI010000539.1:0-24343 GCA_023333705.1 Globisporangium viniferum | reverse complement strand
CAACAGATGCACAGCGGTTCTCGAGTGCAAGGGAAGCAAGACACCGTATTAGCAACCACTGAATCGCTCTTAAGATCAATCAATACCAATGTTACCAGCTCGGTCTTATACTTATTTCCACCCACAAATAGCGTTATTTTCTGTCACGCTGTCAATTTTCATTGTTAGAGACTGGAACGCGCACCACAAGGGGACTTCGATGGCGGAGTGGAGTGTCCAGTTTTCAGCTCCATTCATTAACTTTTGCGCTCTCAGCGCTCGCGTTCGCGGTGGTCTTATATTTATTGCCAGCACTGTAGTAAATTAAAAAACAGGACACTTTTGAAGGTGTCCGGAATACTGTGTCGGTTATGAGTTTACCCACAAAACCCGACAATATTCCAGACACCTTGATACAGTGAAGCAAAACCCATGTAAAAGTGTCTAGTTTTGCCAAAAAACTTGCAATAGCGTGGTTAACCTATGACGTTCAACGCCAAAGCCCAAAATGCGCATGTGTGGTGGGGTGCGCGTGTGTCTGTGCACCACGCAGAGATCAGCGCGTTGTTCACGCGCGCTGAGCGCTGCTGCGAGTGCTCTGTGAGGAAGCAGCCTCACACCGCACCCGAGCACGCTGGTGATCTCTATCTCTTTTTGAGCACAAGCCCAACAACACCGTTTCACATCGTCGTGACGTTTTGCAACATTTAAACCAATAAATTCATTTCAATATTAAAATGTATAGGCAACTTCCTAAAATCATTGACACAGCAAAAAACGTCATTGGGAAACAAACCCATACATGTGTTGGAAACACATCAATGTGCATACACTGTCAGTTTAAGGCTAAAAGCCTAGATGAAACAAATAAAATCGATAAATGTACCGTCATCTAGTCAATCTTCGTTGTCGTCGTTTGATTGTCATCAGCCTGTCTTTTACGCACATTGGTTCACCCAAAAGTGAGAAGTGATGATGACGAATGATATGCAACTGGCAAATGGACACGGACACACATGTGTGACTGTGGTATTATATAGCTGTAATATCGTGTTATTTGCTGCTGCGGCTTTTCGATCTCTCCCGTATTTCGTTCAAAACATGCCTTTTGAAAATGAAAATGGTGATCTAAAATAATCAGATAGTCTTGAAGTGAGCAGCTGAGCAAAATTTGTATCAGAAGATAAAAAAAATGGTTTTTTGTTGTCATTTTTTGGGAACCTTTTTCCAGAAACTCAAAAAGCAAATCAGCAGGATTAATCCAGATGACCCGTCCCTTTGCCTCACGCCAACTGTACTGCTTTGTTTTTTTGCTTCCAAGAGCAGCGCATCAATCGTCTCGATGCAAGGCGGTCCTCCACCTCGCGACGTTAAGCGGCCAGGTATTGTGGATGGCGAGCAGCTCACATCCATCCCACATTCCAGATCACAGGATCTGGAATGTATCTACCTAATAGAAAATCGCGGACAATAGATGACACTTTTTAAGAGAGATACATTTTGATGACCATTTTTGCCTGTCAAAAAGTGTCGCCGTCAGAGAAGAGCCCTATCCCGCGTTTTTATATTCCCAGGAAGAAATCTGTTTTGTTTCGGCCGCTGCTTTTACTTCACCTTTGTATTATTTGTATTTTTGTATCTTCTGTATAAGAAACGCGTTATGACAGGGTAACTGCTGATGTAATATACAAGTCTCCTCCTTCAATCCACCTGTGCACTTTGGTTTTCGATTTTCCAACATCAACTCTCAGAATAGGTGATTACACTCGCCTACTATAAAGAGCTAGCATGTGTCTTCATTCGCTATCTGATCACATCAATTACCCATCTTAAAAAGGTTTACTGACACCAGACTGAGACCGCGACACACCCACAATACAGTACGGCAACTTCCCTTCACCCCCCTCTCCCCCAAAACTGCAAAATTTCAATTCGATCCAGTTCACTTTTTGCGCTCGTTTCTCAAAAGGAAAACGCCATCAAAAGGCCGGCGGCGGTGGTTATTCGCGAAAAGGCCGAATCAAAAGCGCAACTCTTCCCACGAGCTCCATCATTAGACGCAGACGCCACAAGCCGTCTGTCTGTCTGTCTTTCCATAGATCACAGAACACTCGCACACCAACCAGCACGCAGGTTGGTCCATAGAAGAGCGAGTAGAAGCGACCAGTCATGGCGGAGTACCAGCCTGTGCGCAGCGGCGGCCCCACGTACGAGCACAGCACTAGCAACTCGACGAGCAACAGCAGCAACAACAGCCTGTCCAACAGCATGAACAACGGCGCGAACAACAACAACTCGGGCAAGTTCCGCAACACAATCGTCACGACCGGCGCGCTCGACGCCTCGGACTCGTTCTACGACTCGCGCGGCCCGCGCATGACCGACTCGTTCGCTGGCAACGGCGCGCTCAACTCGACCATGGGCATGCGCGCCACCGAGATGAAGCTCATGGCGTACGAGCCCGAGCCGGGCTTACCCGCGGAGCGCGCGCGCGACTACAAGGGCCGATACCGGGTATGTTTCTCTCTGTGTTGACTGCTAGAGATAGAAAGACGTTGTGAAGGTGCGAAAGGCTGACATGTTTGTGTGCTGTTTGACGGCATCCAGCGATGGCCTGGTATCGTGCTGTTCCTCGCGCTTGTCGGAGCGGCGACCGCGCTGATCACGCTCGGCGCGATCAACACGAACGACTCGGCGATCAAGAACCAGGAGCGCTTTGAGAACGCGACGATGAACAAGCGCCGCATCAAGGACGGCCTGAACAACACGGTCGACATCATCTCGGACGACGGCCAGGTCGGCAACCCGAAGACGTACCCGAGCATGGGCTGCGAGCTCCCCAACTACCTCAGCAAGAACGGCAAGATCGTCGCGCAGTCCAAGAACGGCACGGAAGTCACGGTCGCAGTCAAGGGCGTGAACTGGTTCGGCATGGAAACGTACGTGTGATGCTGGAGCTTGGTTTCTGGGGGTGTTTACGGGCACCATCATTGACGGGCTTTCTCATTTCTTTGTTTCACCTTGATCTTGTTCATGTGCAGTGGCTTGGCGATCCCGTTCGGCTTGTGGGAAAACCAGGAGAATGGTACCTCGGCGGTGAGTTGCTGTTTGCTATTGGTTTCCCTTCTTTGTGTTGGTCGGTGCTTGATTTCCTGGAGATCCGGATGTTCATCACCATGTTGTTGCTTCTTTCCTTGCTTGTCATCACTGTAGTACGAGATCTCGTCGTTCCTGGCGCGCAACAAATTCAACAGCGTGCGTCTCCCAGTGTGCATCAAGAGCATCCTGAAGAACTCGCCGCCAGACAAGAGCCTGATCAACATGAACACGAACCGCGCGATGAACATCACGTCATACATCTCGACGATCCAGAGCCTCGTCAAGGCGCTCGCGTACCGTCACGTGACGGTCATGATCAGTCTGCACACGCTCGACACGAAGGAGTCGGGCGGTGCGTGGTACAGTGCCAAGCTGGGCGTCACGGAGGACGATTTCCTGAAAGCCGTCGACATGCTCACGAGCAGTCTCTGCACGTCGGAGTACTGGAACATCTTGGGTCTCGACCTGAAGAACGAGCCGCACGAGTGCTCGTGGGGCGGCGCGAAGCCGGACTGGCAAGTTGGTGCGACGCTGATTGGCAACCGCATGCTGGAAGGCTGCAAGAACTGGATGGCGTTCGTCGAAGGTATCAACAAGGAGCACTCGTTCACATATAACGGCACGAAGAAGACCTACTTTGACTGGTGGGGCGGTGGTCTCCAGGACGCGGACACGGACCCGGTGGACCTCACGGTCGCGGACAAGGTCGTGTACGCGCCGCACTACTACAACACGGGCGTAAACCCTGCGTGGTACCTGTACGGCGGCGGCACTCTCGGCGCGGCGAATGCGCTGATGGACTACATCGAGCTCGATGACGCGCAGCTGAAATACAACGTCGAAGCCACGTTTGAAGACATGTTTGGGTACTTGTCCACGAAGAAGAAGCACGCCGTGGTGCTGGGCGAGTTTGCCGGTCTCTACGGCAAGGACGCGCACCCGAAGATGACGACGAAGCGCACGACGGATTTCACGATCGAGTCGATGCTGGACTTTGAGCTCGCGGGCGGGTACATGTGGTCGCTGAACCCCGAGAGTGCGTACCAGTTCAACCCGGCGGACACGTACGGCCACTTCACGGAAGGGCTGCTCACGGACGACTGGCTGACGCCGAACAAGGTGTTCTTGGAAGGCATGGCGAAGATGGACCAACTGCCGGACCTGAAGCCGTTCCCGTGCTTCCCCGAGGTCGAGACGTAGAGAGAGTGTGTGGATGCTGTACGTCTTCATCCGCCATCGCCACCGCTTTCACTGCTGATTATTATGCACATTCGACCAACCGATGACGCCACCAAAAATGGATGGAGCTTGCTGCTTGGTCACCCACACGATCCGGAGCCGCTTGTGCGTGCCTCAGACAGTCAGCTAGGAAGACAGGACCCCACGTAGAGCTGTGCTTCCTGCTCTTCCTTCGCTGTCATTTTGGTTGCTGTCTCTTTGAAAATAAATACAAACACCACACTACGCCTACAGTTTATCTTGTTCCCTTGCTTTGCTTGACTGTTGGTTGTGGCTCCTGGATCGTGGATTTGTGGCTAGTGGTCGAAGGTGCTGGATGATTTGGGATTGCGAATGACTAATTGCAAATGAGCAAGTGGCGGGTGACAAAGACACAAAGAGGGTCGGTCAGTCGCAGCGACCGAGCGCACACCCTCACCCCACAAGATGATGATTTGCATGAATTGGCAGCCTAGGATGAGATCGTTTTCTCGACTCACACACAAATCCGAAGCGGAAGAGATCTCAGGGGTGTGATTTCTCGCATGATTTATCATCTGGCGCGCGCACAGAATGGAGAATCCACAAAGCTCCAATGAAGATAAGGGGCTCGTGTATCGATCTGTAAAGCATATATTAGTTCTGGACAGTGCCTGTATCATAGGCCACAGCCAGGCGTGGTTGACGCATGCGCTCGCCATTCCATTGAGCTGAATGGCAGAATGTTGCGACGCATGGCACACAAGACACTTTGGTTACTTGGTCGTTTCGAGCAACCAAGCAACCAAGCGAACAAGACACACAGCCTTTGGTGGTTTATATTCCCTTTATAACACATATCCCATCAAGAGAGGGTATAAAGAGGACTTTCAATTCTACATTTCAATACAAAAAACCTGACAAAACCGGTTCAGCAAGGGTTTGTACAATACAAGGTAGTTTGAAGTGCGGATGCTGACTGCTGAAACGGGCAAATCTGGCTTGTCGTCTTGTCGCAAGGCTCAGAATCGTCCCTAACCGCTCTCGGGAAAAGAAAAGCCAAATCACACTTGTTGCTGTACCAACGATCTCATATCCTTACATCCATTCAAATTGCAAAATCAAGTCGATTTCAAAAACTCCCACTGACATCCTTTTATCACCAATGACCTTGTGCTCTCTCAACGTTGTCTTGTGTGATTGTGTGAACCTGAAAACCTGGAAATGTGTCGGCTATAAGAAAGGTGTTTCAGTAACTTTTTATTGGAGCCATTCACATGTGGTGAAGTGAATACATTCGATGAATCTGAGGAGCTCAATTGCGGAAATCCATAGAAAGTTGGAAATGGAAACCGAAGCGCCACCAGTTGTGCGCGCGCGGCTCAACAAGTGATGGCCACGCACAGACACCACGTGGAGAGATAGAGAAAAATGGGCACATTTCCGTCTCGGAAACGCCCGCATTCCCGCATTTCCCGTTGCCGCAAAAGGCAACCTCACCTCAAGGAGTTGTGGCTCCATTTGCGAAAAGGCCAGTCCGCCCACCACCACCATCTGGGAATCTCATCTTGCAAGCGACTTGCCATTGCCTGCCCGCCAACGCTGCCAGATAACAGAACACAGTATCATCCCAACCAGAGAGCGTCTGGCTGATACTGTACAGTGAAGAAGCTGAATTGAATTGGTCCATTCGTCAATTGAGCCGACACGACGAGCTCACCCTCTGCGTCTGTAAATCGCCATCCAGACGCAGACGAGAAGAGGGCGAGCGAGCGCGCGACCAAGAGAGCAAGAGAGCAAGAGCAAGAGAGCAAGAGACGACAAGCAAAGGATCAGGAACCGACTGAAAAGCAGAAGAAGAAGAAGAAGAGCCCGCGCGCACACAAAAATCACTCGTTTCCTCGTCTCTGATCCTCTCATCCTCTCTCTCTCCCTCTCACAGATTCAGAGAGAGCGACAAAGAATGGACTCCTCGCAGGTCACGCTGTCGCAAGCGCTGCGCAACTCGGAGCCTGCGCGGCCGCTGGCGGCGTCACACGACCAGCAGCAGCCTCGCGACGACAGCGCCTGGCGGATCTCCGTGCTCTCGACGCTCGGCCCCGCACGCAGTTCCGAACCCGCCTTCGGCACCATGTACTCGAACAACGACGACCCGCCGACGCCCAAGGAGCCGCAGCACAACATGCGCCTCGTGATCAAGAAAGAGGGCGATTTGGGCGAGACCACGTCCGACTACAAGGGCCAGTACCGAGTGCGTATACAACGAAACGCATTATAATGATATGATGACGGTGATATGTTCCTTACGAGTGTGACTTTCACTTGCGCTAATGATGTGTGTGCGTTCCTTCTGTTTGTCTGTGTAGAGATGGCCGGGCATCCTGCTGTTCCTGCTGATGATCGCTGGCGCGATCGTGCTGATCACGATGGAAGCCCAGAAGACGTACGACGCGACCGTGGCGCGCGGCAAGACGTATGAGCTCACGTCTCAGGGCAAGCGCGCGATCAAGGACGGGAAGACGAACGGCGAGGACATCGTCTCGGATGACGGCCAGGTCGGGAACCCGAAGACGTACACCACCACGTCATGCGAGCAGCCCAACTACATCACCAAGAACGGCCAGCTGCTGGCGGTGGCGGCGAATGGCACGGAGGTGCCGTTCACGATCAAGGGCGTGAACTGGTTCGGCATGGAGACGTCGCTCGCGGTCCCGTTCGGGCTCTGGGAGAACCAGGAGAACGGTACCACTGCGGTACGAACGAAGTCATGGCTAACTCTCTTCTTCGTCTCTTCTTCTTCTTCATGAATGAGCATTCACGTGTGTACTCACTTCTCGTTGATCTATGTATTGTGTGTATTCAACAGTACGAGATCGCGTCGTTCCTGTCACGCAACAAGTTTAATGCGATCCGGCTGCCGATCTCGGTGGAGAACGTGCTGAAGAACAACCCGCCGGCCGAGGGCGTGATCAACAAGCAGAGCAACCGCGCGATCAACATCATGAACTTCACGTCCACACTGCAGTCGATCGTGCAGTCGCTTGAGTACCGCAAGATCGGCGTGCTCATCAGCATGCACACGCTCACGAACGCCAAGTCGGGCGGCAACTGGTTCGACGAGAAGCTGGGCGTCTCGCAGGACGACTTCCTCAAGGCGGTCGGCATCGTCTCGAAGGAGCTCTGCGGCCCCAAGTACTGGAACGTCATCGGCCTTGACCTCAAGAACGAGCCGTACGAGGCCGAGTGGGGGACCGGCACGGATGCGGATTTCGTCGTCGGCGCCGAGAAGATCGCCAAGGTCATGCACGACAACTGTCCGCAGTGGCTGGCGTTCGTGGAGGGCGTGGTCGCGAGCCACAAGATCACGATCGACGGCGCGGAGATGTCGTACTACGACTGGTGGGGCGGCGGGCTGCAGAAGGCAGGCACGTCCAAGCCCAAGCTCTCGATCGACAACAAGCTCGTGTGGGCGCCGCACTACTACACCACGGCGGTGTCCCCGCAGGCGTACTTTTACGGCTCGAACACCAAGGCCGACTACAGTTCGTACGAAGAGCTCTCGGACGAGACGCTTAAGAGCAACATCGCCGCGACGATGGACAGCATGTTTGGCTACCTGATCCAGGAGCGCACGAGTGCTGTGCTGCTGGGCGAGTTTGCGGGTTTGTACACGAAAGACGCACACCCGCTCAAGACCACGAAGCGCACGACGGACCAGACGATCGCCGTGATGATGGAGAAGGGCTACGCCGGCGGCTTCATGTGGTCGCTCAACCCGGAGAGCAAGTACGAGTACAACCCGGCGAACGTCCAAGGCGCGTTCACGGAAGGGCTGCTGGAGGATGACTGGCTGTCGCCCAATACGGAGTTCCTCAACGCCTTCAAGCCCATGGACAGCCTGTCAAACCTGCGACCGCTGCCGTGCTTCACGGTGGAAGCCTCGACATCATCGTCTTCCTAAGCGAGAAAGGTTTGTTGGAAGACCCGAACCATTTTAATGTATTGGAAGAAAAGAGCGAAGAGCTCAATTGAAGCGAGAAGATACATACACACCCTGGAGCTACGTGTAGCTGTTAGAGTAGCTATGTGTAGCTATTGCTGGATAGAGATTGGAAAGAGGCGTGCTCAAGAATCGTCAGCACATAAAGTAGCAGAGAAGAGAGAAGCACCAATGTAACTTTAAGAAAAAGAGAGAATCAAAGCAAGACATCCACGAGCGTAGCTGTTGGATCTATCTATCAAACTTGCATCTTTCTGCCGTCAGTGGCCAGGTCAACTCTGGTCTCTCTGACTTCTCGTTTGTCAGACCAAAGTGAGCTCAGCCTCTCACACTCTGCCACCTCATCTGTAAAAAGGCATTCCCACCCGCCTTATTTACGGATCCCTTTTTACGCGTAAAAACTCGCGTCTCGCCTTGTTTTTCCGCGTTTGCATCCTGCAACACGCTTGTAAACTTCCCCACTCAGAACTGACCGAGCCGAGTGAGCGAGTTGAAGCAGCAAAAAGCAGCACGCGCGGCTCGAACGAGAACGCCCGCAGTGGACGAAGCCCCCGACGCGACGGTCAATTGCCAGTCCCAACAGCGCAGCAGGAGAAGACAAGAAGAGCAGCGGAGATGAAGCGCAGCGGATGGAGAGTGGGTGTCGCGCTCTGTGCGCTCGCGCTCGCGCTTGTGGGGATCGCCCCCGTCGTGAAAGCCGACGCGGAGAACCACGAGGTGCGTCTTCTCTTTCTCAGCATGCCTCCTCTCTCTATGGTTCTTGGTTTACAAGAGCCTCCTAGCCTACCGTGTTGTTGCTAGTGAGGGTCTCACGTATACTTTATGTGTGTCATGTGTTGGCGTGTTATAGTATGCGGAAGGTGATGAAGTTGTGATCTGGGTGAACAAGATCGGTCCGTTCAACAACCCGCAGGAGACGTACACGTACAATTCGCTGCCGTTCTGCAAGGCGCCTGGTATGGAGGAGCCTGAGGCGCATGCACTGGGCATTGGCGAGATCCTGGAGGGCAACGAGCTCTTCAACTCGGGGCAGCGCGTGGAGTTTGCGGTGGACACCCCGAGAACGACTCTCTGCTCGCAGACCTTGTCGGATTCGGATGCGCTCAAGTTTGGCGCTGCGGTGAGTAGTAATGCTATTGATTGTAGCGTAATTGGGGTGCGGAGGACTGATCACTTTGTGTGATGGTTGATGTGAATCTTTAGGTGGACGAGCATTACTGGTACCAGCTGAGCATTGATGATCTGCCAGTCTGGGGACTCGTGGGGAAAGTGATGAAGCCAAACGACGATCCGGAATACCTTAAGCAGGTATGTTCTCTTTGGTGTATAGCATCGTGTATCGGAGGGTGAATTATGCTAATCTTGAGTGGTTTTGTTCGATGTTGCTTGTTTGGTAGTACCCTGTTGGCACGCGGGTGCTCTACACGCACAAGAAGTATTCGATTTCGTACAATGGACCGCACATCATCCATGTGAACCTGACGTACTCGGATGTGCTCACTTCGATCACCTCAAACAAGTACGTCTACGCAACTATGTTCATGCTTGATTTGTAAAATGTGTTCGCTCATGTACTCACGCTATGTTTTGTTTTGATTCAATCAGGCGCGTGGAGTTCACGTACGAAGTTGTCTGGACCCCAACGGATATCGAATACGAGAACCGCTTTGATCGTTACCTGGAAGACGAGTACGTATCCTTATGTTGTGTCGCTTTGCTTTCTGCGCTATCTATGCGACGTGCTTGATCTGATCCTCACCTTGGTATTCTGTTGGTCTCAATTGCTATTCAGATTCTTTGAGCACCAGATCCACTGGTTCTCGATCTTCAACTCGTTCATGATGGTGATCTTTCTCTGCGGGCTCGTCGCGCTGATTCTCCTGCGCACGTTGAAAAATGATTACGCCAAGTTTGCGGAAGACGATTCCGAAGAGCTCATGATGGACGGCAAGAGTTCATTGCTGAAGGATGACTCGAACTCTGGCTGGAAGCTGCTTCACGGTGATGTGTTCCGTGCTCCACCGTATTTGCTGCTCTTCTGCGCGCTTGTCGGAACTGGTGCGCAGCTGCTGGTGCTCTCGATCTTCGTTGTGCTCATCGCGATCGTGTCGTCGCTGTACATGCAGCCTGGCGGAATCGTGTCGGTCGGTTTGACGGTCTACGCATTCTCGTCACTCGCGAATGGCTACGCAAGCGGAGCGTTTTACCACCAGTTCTTCTACCCTCGCGTGTCGAAAGACTGGATT
This sequence comes from Globisporangium viniferum, assembly GCA_023333705.1. NCBI lineage: Eukaryota > Oomycota > Peronosporomycetes > Pythiales > Pythiaceae > Globisporangium > Globisporangium viniferum. The sequence continues at coordinate 13,822 of JAASFI010000539.1, read as the reverse complement.
CGAGCGATGTGTTTGTCGTCGAGTCTGCTTCCAACGGTGATCTTCGTGACGGTGTTCTTCATCAATGCGCTGGCAATTGCGTATGGAACAACGTATGCCATCCCGTTTGTGACGATCGTGCAAGTGATCCTCGTGTGGTTTTTTGTGTCGTGTCCGCTTGCTGTGCTCGGAACTATCCTGGGGCGTCACGGCGCAGCGAAGAGTGGATTCCCGTGCCGCGTGAACAAATTCCCGCGCGAGATCCCTGAAGCGCGATGGTACTTGCGTCCACCAGTGATGATCATGCTCACGGGAATCTTGCCGTTTGGCTCGATCTTCATCGAGATGTACTTCATCTTCGCGTCTTTCTGGAGCTACAAGTTCTACTACGTGTACGGCTTCATGCTGCTAGTGTTCTTGATCCTCGGCATCGTGACGCTGTGCGTGACGATCGTGTGCACGTACTTTTTGCTGAACTCGGAGAACTACCGGTGGCATTGGACGTCGTTCGCGGCCGCGGGCAGCACGGCGATCTACGTCTTCATCTACGCGATCTACTTTTACTTCTTCAAGACCAACATGTCCGGCTTCCTGCAGACGTGCTTCTACTTCGGCTACATGTAAGTGCACTATGGTGGTGCGATGGCTGGTATTGGATGAGATGTTGACCATGACGACTCACAACTTTGTGTTCCACGTGTTTGTAGGGGACTATTCTGCTTTTCATTCTTCATCATGTGCGGGACGATCGGCTACCTTGGCAGCAGCGTGTTCACGAAGCGCATCTACCGAAACATCAAGTGCGAATAAGTTCAAGAAGGCGCTGAGACGTTTTGTTGTTGTTTTAGAACAGGGTTGAATGGAAAAGAGGAGCAAGAAGCAGCGGGTAGGTTTGTAAAAGCAAGCTTGTTGATGCGATAGAGCGGCTTGGAAGCGTTGAGCGATAATATGAAGAAAAGACGGCAGTGAACGTAGCTGCAGTGAAGTGTCAAGATCAAGAAAAATATACGCTTTGATGAAGCATTTCAAGCACAGTCTATGAAGGGATCAAGTAGGTTTGTTGTTGTATCTACCGGTATACACAATGTACACAACATACAGAGTTTGATTGATTTGATTGGCCACCATTTTCATCGGAAGAGCGACTCCGCCACCTGCGTCAATGCCTGCAGCGTGCCAGCGGCCATGCCGACGAGTCCAAATGCGATGATGGCGTAGTGGAACACTCTGGAGCCCAGAGAGAGCGAGTGCTTGTACAGCTTGATGTAGAGCACCGGCGGGATGATGATCGCCAGCATGCTCGAGCCCACCGCGCCAAACAGACTGATGAGCAGTCCGACGTCCGGGATGCAGATCGCGATGATCATGAGGCTCGTGCAGATCATGGAGCGGAAGATCGTGCGGTTGCATTCGTACTGGGACATGTTGAACAGGCGCTCGAGAAACCGAGGGAGTCTCAACTGCTGCTGTGGGTATCTGGTGGCGACCGCGAGCCGCCCCGTTGTGGATGATGAGGATGGAATGGGGACTCTCGTCTGGCCATTTTCAGCATTTACTGAAATTCCACTACCCCCACTCTGCTGAGGGTGACGGTGATGGTGGTGGTTCAACGCTGTGTGAGGAAGCGCTGCGGGTCGCATGAGCGAGCCTGGACGCGAGAGCGATTTCTCGAGCACCTCGATCGCAGGGTAGAACTGGATCGGGAACGAAAGCAAGCACGCGAACGCCAGCAGCGCATTTGCCTACAGATTTTCGCACAAGAAAAAAGAGGATAGCGAAGTGAGCAAGTCGCGCGCACAATGATCGAAATACAAAACGATGTCTCTTACCGCCGTGACGCCCCAGCCCTCGCAGTAGTCGCGCAAGACCGCGGTCATGCTGCCATTCGTGATGCGACCGAATGCGATCGTGGGCACTTCGCCGATCACGAGGAAGAGAACGAGAATGAGCAGCATGCAGAGCGCGAGCACCCGCGGAAAGAGGTGCGGAGCGCTCATCTCGTTCTGGATCGGCAAGATGAGCCCGATGCCCTCGAAGCTGTAGACCGCAGTGCCTGCAGGAAGGTCGAGAGTTTAATCCATTTGTTTGTCAGACTCACTCGGCGGATTTACCAAATATGAACAGGTAGGTGCTTTACCGTAAAACTCTGGGAATGCGGTCCAGTCGACATGCACAGGGTCGATTCGCGGCTTGGTTGGGTGCGCGTAGTAGTCCAGCGAATAGTAGAAGACGATGACGATTCCAGACACGACCGCGACGTTGGCTGTACATGAACAAGTACCGATACTCGCGTTGGTGCGATGGTCCTGCAATGACAACATCAGTAGCAAGTGGAACAAATTGACTCACCCAAGCTCGAGAACGGCGTGATGCGCTTGAGCGTGCGCACCCACGAGAGCAGCAAGAGGATCGGGAAGATCGCGAGGATCAGCTGGCGCTCGTGGATCACACTCTGGAGTCTATCGAACGGCACAATACGGATAGATACGTGAGATGAAGCCGCCATGCCATGTACTCAAGTACAAGAAAATCGTTAGCAAACAAGCGCACTTTTCCGGCAAGACGACGTGGATGTTCGTGGCGACAAACGTAAAGTAGACGCAGCAGATGCCCAGCTGCGTGCCCACGAGGAAAACGTCGATGAGCAGCTTGCCCTTCGGCCCCAGGATCTCGCGTCCGACGTCACCGAATGACATGCGTGTGGTCGGCGCCACCATGTGCTTGCAGTACAGGAGCAGGTCCATGTTGTACACCGACACGAGTGCCTAACAATCAAGAGAACAACATACGATAAGACACAAGTGCAGAGAGCAAGAGATGCAAGTACAATGTGCAAACGTACCACGATGACAAACATGACGGGCGCTGCGTAGATGCCCGTCTGCGAGAAGCCGTTGGGCAGCGACATAGCGCCGGGACCGATGTTGCCCTTGCAGAGGTGCACGATCACTGCGAGGATTGAGAGCTTCTCACGCGTGCTGGTCGAAGTTGAAGATGCGCTGGCCATTGAAGATCGCGGCGGTGCACCAGCAGCTCCAACGCCAGCACCAGCAGTGAGAGCAAACGAATCAGATGAGCCTGTAGCCCCACTTCCTCCTTCTTCTCGCTTGATGCCAAGCTTGTCGAACGGCGTGTCGTCGTTGATGTGCTGTCGATGCTTGTTCTTCTTCTTGCTCTGTGACTTGGTCGTCGGCGTGTCGCCTTGCTCCAGCAGGAGCTGATCGTCTTCTGAGAATAGCTCCTCGTCAGCGGTCGCACTGCCACTGCCGCCGCCATTGATAACGCCGTTGCTCCCATTCACACCCTCGCGATCTTTGGTGCGTTGCGCAAGCGAGCGGCGAAGGCTCGACGTCGTCATGGCTTCACTGCCATTATTGCCAGTGCTGCCATTGCTCTTGTGCAGCCAGCGGTCAGCGTCTTTCTTTTTCTTCTTCTTCGTATCGCCATTCGAGTTCGCATGAGAAGGCGAGACGCTAGTGGGCGTGGACAACCGCTCGTCGTCCATTGGTCTAACTGAGTCTCTGGTGCTTCACACGCGCGCGCACTTGGTGAATAATGAAAGAGGATGGATGATGCGATGGCGAGCAGGTCCTGAAATGAATGAAGCCTTGAAGAGCTGCTCCAAAGAGAAACGCAAAGCTGAAACACGCAAAGTTGCGCGAAGGTCGTTTGAACGACAAGTCAGTGTGGTCATCCCAGTGGGTCACTTAGTGAGCCAATCAAATCGTTTTATTTTTGTAGCGGACAGAACCCAAAACAACTACCAGTTGCTTAAGTACCGAAGTTGTTTTGGGTTTTGTCCGCTACAAAAATACACGCTCATTCAAACGATTTGATTGGCTCGCTTGCTGACAAATTGAACGATTTGATTGGTTCTCTTGAGGCAAAATGGGTTCTTTTTTTGTGACGATGATGTGGCACACACGCAATAACAAAATTGGCTACACATGTTGGACTTGCACTGTTCTTTCTGAACACTTTGCCAACCTCCAACATGAGCCTCGCCAGTCCCTCCGTTCACTCGAGGGCTCAGAGCACTTTGAGGGACCGCAGTTCCTAATGAAACAGATAGAGAGAGATGATAGTCAGACGCTCAGTACGTAGCTAGCGTCCACAGCACGTTGCAAAAGGCAGAGAAACACACGTACGAGGTTCATCACGATGCGGTTCCAGGACTCCATGTTCTTCACGAGCTGGCGCCACTGGGTCTCGGCGTCATTCACGCCAGCCTTCGCGCGTTTGAGCTCGTTCTGCTCTTCATCAACCTGTACGAACCACAAACTGTTTGATTAGCTTGTTCCTTTTGCAAGAGCAGGTGCATACATAGGAATGTTAGCTCACGGGTTGGTTTCGACCCCCTACGTACCATTTTCAAGAGCGCATTCGCTTCGTCAGACGCAGCGCTGTTCATGTTGCTCATGACCGGATCGTTTTCAGTAAACTGCTCGGTGGTGGTAGCCACCAAGTGTGAAAGCCGCTGCGAGAGCTGGTCGTAAAAATTGCTGCTGAGCTCCTCAATGCGCGTCTTTGGCGGCACCTTCACTTGCTCCTGGTTCGCCTGCAGTCCCGACACAAGACGCGGCTTTCTCGCTGTCGTCGTTGGAGACGCGTGGCGACTGTTGCTCGAGCTGCTCTTGTCGCCCAGAGAGCTGTTTGAGCTGCTTCTCGTCCGCGTTCGCCAGATACTCGGCGTCACAGGCATCGTCTGCACGACGTCCACGCCGTCCTCCTGTCCAGTCTCGAGCGACAGTTCCTCTTTGTTCACCACGCGGAAGTCCACGTTGCGCGTGAAGATGAGGCCGCGGAACGCGTACCTGCGCACACTGCGTAGGCATTTCCAGAGCGTCGCGAACGCAGCTTGCGAGGTCTTTATGCGTTAACAGATCACACCATGCACACAAAAAAATGCAGAATATTAGCAGACCATCACTCACGATCGAAGCAAAAATGGGTGGCTGTGAGCGACTGACTCACCTTGGATGATCCGATGTGGTATTTTTGCTTGGAATACTCAATGAGCACGTGGTGGATCTGCGAGGCGCCGACGTACGACAGGATCAGCGTCTGTGCGTCTTTACGACGCAGCAAGAACATGCCTTCCTCTTTGCCACTAAAAGCGGTACACGGTACACAAGCAGAAGTACTTAGTACTAGGGATCATATGATACCTATGGCCACTCTGATGTAAAACAATGCTAACGTACCCAAGGATCTCTTCGGTTCGCGTGCGACCGATGCTCCCCGCGAAGAAGCGCCACGCGAGCTCGTCGTTGATGCGGTCGTGCGCCGCTTTCTCCCTCTGCAGCCGCGTTTCGTCGTATTCGTTCTCGCTCTCACTGTTGTCGCCATGGTCGTCGCTTTCACTAACGTTTCCGCCACCCTGACCTTCTTCGCCTTGCTCTTGCTCTTGCTCCTTCTCTTCTCCCTCATCATCGTCTTCTTTCTCGCTCTCACCTTCAAGACGCTTCTCGTTCGCGAATGGGAACGTGAACGTCTCGGTGTCGGTGTCGGTCACTTGAACTTCGTCTTCAGTCTCGTCGTCCGCGACAAAGCTGTCGTTCGTCGCGCGCAGATAGACGCCCTTGTTGTTGCCGAGGATCCAGTTGCCTCCATAGTCGATGGTTTTACCATGTTGGTGTCCACTCTGGCGCGGTGGCTTCTGAGCCTGCGGCTTGCACTCTTTCTTTTCTTCCTGATCGCTCTCGACAGCCTTGAGGCTCTCGTCACGCGGGATCGTCGTGATCGTCTGCGTCGGGATGCGCAGCAGCGTCGCAGAGAACTGGTGCAGCGCGTCGTCCGTCTGTACCACTTCCAGTGGGACGCTCGTGCGGTTCGCAAAGATCCCCTGTCGATCAGATCAAGCAACTCTTAGTCAGCCGTATACCTAGCTATTTCCAAAGTCATTCACAACAGCGTCTACTGTACTTACTTGGGAAGCCGAGTCCCTCGCGGACTGAGCCTGCTCTTCAATGTCTTTGGCTTTGAGAATGAACTCGACCATGCGCTCGAGCGCCTCCATCACGGCCGGGTGCTTGTCGTTCTCGCCAAAGTTCGAGCGACCGACAGTCCACATCCAGCCCTTGTAGCCAGCATTCTGCATGCATTAACATACGACTACGTCAACAATCCGTTCACATCAAGCTAATAGCAACAAGCCTTACAAACACCAACGTACACGAGCGTAGGACGCGATGTCGTCACTGGTCATGACGCGCTTCTGCAGCAGATCGGCCTTGTGCGACAGCAGGAAGAACGGGATCTCCTTGGCCGACGTGTACTTTGCGAGGCAGTGGCGCCACTTGTCGATTGCCGCGATCGAGCTCACGCGGTGCACATTGAAGACGAAGAAGATGCCGTCGAGGTCCTCGCAGATGAGCGAGTGCAGCGCCGACGCCCTCGCGTCCACTTCGGCGCTCGACACGTCCCACAGGTGCAGCAGCACCTCCTCGTCGTGCGTCTTGGACTTGTAGGCGAGCGAGTGCACATCCACGCCGATCGTCGGCGAGTACTGCGACGGGTACGAGCGCTGCAACCATCGCCGGATGATGCTTGTCTTTCCCTATTGTATCATCAACTTCAGTGTTAGCTTGACTATACTGTAGTATCAAAAATCAACTCTGTGCGATACCAAGGGCTACGCACCACAGCGGATCCGCCCACAAGCGCGATCTTGAGCTCCCGCGTCGCGCCTCTGCGGGGCTTTGCGCGCGCGCCGTCCCCCTGTGAGTAATCGGCGGTGAGTGCCGGCGGACGCCTCGCGAAGAGCGAGTTGCCCAGCAGTGACGAGCCCGACACCTCGCCGAGAAACGTGGACGAGATCATCTTCATCCACTTGGCGGTCGCGTTGTCCACTTCCTGCGCGAGCGACTGGCCAAAGCCGCCGAGCGCTCCGCCGCCGACTGTGCCAGCAGCAGCAGCACCTGCGCCACGTGCGCCTTGCGGTCCTGCAGAAGAGGCCGCGGGGGCAGCTCCTGCGCCGCGCACTGGTGATCGGCTCGCCATTTCGGATGCGCTTCCAGCTCTGAGAATATGATGGAAATCAAAAAAAAGTAGGAGGATGGTATCTACAATGAAGTATATGTTGCACGAGACGAATTCGGTTCTTGCGACATATATATCACAGTACCAATATAATGCCAAATCAATTTTGCAAAATTAGTCGCTGAGCATCACTCAGCTCTGTAATTTGTAAATAAAGACTGAGTGATGGTCTCTCGTGCCCATCCGTTTCAAAACGTCAAGAGTCAGCTTGAGTAGCTCTTGGGAGGCGTCATTCCCCATTTGACCAGCTCCTGAGCGCATCAAAGCAGCCTTCCCTCTCTTTCTATCTACCACCTCCTATTATATCGACATGCGCTCTGAGAAGCTGCGTGCAAAGCACGACGCCATGAAGAACGTCGTCGTGTTCGCTGGCGCGCTCACGCTGCAGACCCGCCCACAAGCCACGTTGGAGGCCGAGGACCACGGGTACAAAGTGGCCACGAGCATGACGAAAGCCACGACGATCCTCGTCTGCGGCGACAAGGTCGGCGCGAAGAAGATCGAGGACGTGAAGAAAGCGAATGTGCTCGTGCTGACCGAAGCCGAGTGGCGCGCCAAGCTCAACGGCGGCGCTCCGCCGCAGCCTCTTGCTGCTGCTGCTGCTGCTGTTGTTGCCAGCAAGCAAGCGGTTGATGACTCCGGCAGCACGAAGAAGCGCAAGGCTGAGGCGGCCACTGATGTTGTAGCAAACGCCGTTACCAGTACCAGTGCGAAGAAGTCTGATGGGGAGCCTGAGACTGTCGTCTTCACAGGCTCGCTCGTGAAGCAGTCGCGCAAAGAGGCGACAAAGGAAGCCGAGGAGAAGGGCTTCCGCGTGCAGCTCAAGACCACCAAGGCGACTACGTTCCTCGTCTACGGCGACCGCGCCGGACAGAAGCTCGGCGAAGCGAAGAAACTGAACGTGACGGTGCTGTCGGAGGACGAGTGGGAGCAGAAGCTCGCCCAGCTCTCCAGCGGGAGCTCGTCGCCACCTCCCCCACCTGCAAAGCGACAAGCGACATCCCCAGTTGGCTCGGACGATGCTTCGAGCGACGTTGAGTACGACGAGAAGACCGGCGCGATCAACGGCATCCTTCCCAAGCGCTTGATCCCCGACGGGACGTTCCACGACGTGAAGAGCGCGTCGTCGAACGCCACGTACCTCGTCAAGCGACTGGGTGACACGTACACGTGCAGCTGCCCGGCGTGGCGCAACCAGCGCCATGCGCCGACGTCTCGCACGTGCAAGCACTTGAAGGAGATCCTGGGCGACGCCTACGAAGCTGTACGCACCAAGAGCTCGCCCACGTCGACTGCTACTTCAACAGCAGCAGCTAAAGGCAAACGCAAAGGCAGCGGGTCGCCCAAGCGATCCAAGTCCTCGGCCCCCAAAGTGCTGCTGGCGAACAAGTGGGAGCGCGAGAAGCACGACCCAGTCAACTGGTGGATCAGCGAGAAGCTCGACGGCGTGCGCGCGTTCTGGGACTCCAAGCAGCGCACGTTCCTCTCGCGACTGGGCAACGCGTACCCGGCGCCGGACTGGTTCACCAAGGGCTTCCCGGACGACGTGGATCTGGACGGCGAGCTCTTCGGCGGCCGCGGCAAGTTCCAGTTCACCGTGGGCGTCGCCAAGACCGACGGCTCCAAGCACTGGGACCAGCTCGTGTACAAGGTCTTCGACGCGCCGAGCCTCTCGGACAAGAAGTTCGAGCACCGCATGGAGAAGGCACAGGAGATCGTGACGACCACGAGCTCCAAGTTCATCGAGTGGGTCGAGCACACGCAGTGCACGAGCCTCGCGCACCTCGACGAGGTCTTTGACGAGATCGAGAAGCTCGGCGGCGAGGGACTCATGATCCGCCAGCCCGGCAGCTTGTACTGCGAAGGCCGGTCGTCGTCGCTGCTCAAGATCAAGAGCTTCCACGACGGCGAGGCGGTCGTGATCGCCCACGAGGGCGGCAAGGGCAAGTACGTCGGCATGACCGGCGCCTTACGGTGCCAGATGGCGAGCGGCAAGATGTTCAAGTGCGCGAGCGGGCTCTCGGACGAGCAGCGCGCCAAGCCGCCGGCCGTCGGCAGCGTCGTCGTGTACAAGTGCCAGGAGCTCACGAACGACGGTATCCCGCGCTTCCCGGTGTTCCTCGGCATCGCGGCCGACAAGAACTGCGCCACGGACCCGGCCATCGCGAACGCCGTCGGGCGGGAGTAGAGCGAACTAGGAACCCCCTGCTGTATACTACCAACTAACTCACTCTACCACGACCTTGATTTTTTTCCTAGTTCATTAGCATGGATTTTTTAAACGCATCATCATATAAACCAGCATGTGTATGCATGTACGTACAGTAGCCATCGTTTCACACATGGCTTGGCGAGCCCTGTTCCCTCTTGCCTCTTTGCTTACCTGGGCTTTGCGTCGTAACCACAATCAGAATCGCCTCGTGAGGCCCCCAGCGTGTGAAGAATCAAGTTGGTTTACGTGAGAATGTAGTCGATATTCGACTTGGAGGTGGGGCTGCCGCCCGCGTCGCTCTTCTTCTCCTCCCAGTGGCTCTCTGGCTGGCGGTGGCAGCGCTTCGGTCTCGAGCCCGTCGTCGTCGTGGCACTTCCATTGCCACCAGCAGTAGTACCACCACGCTGAGCTCCTCTTCCTCCTCTATCCCGTCCGCTCGCCTTGTCCATAGCAGAACTCTCTCTCGAGCTCCGTCTCTTCTTATGGCTGCTCTCTAGTGAGTCCGCCGACTCGGGCTCGATCTCCAGCATCGTCACTCTCGGCAGTTGCCACGCGTCCTGACTATCTGCGGCTTGGTGCTGGGCCTCTTGGAGCCCGTCGACGGGGCCGATTATGCTGAACTCACTGATGAGCGCGTCACGCATCGCAAGCGTCACTTCTTCAAAGTTGCCCAGCACTCTGCTGAGCCCGCCGACAAAGTCCACGTCCGGGTTGTACCGCGTGATCTTGCCCTCGGGGTTCACGTGGAACTCGATGTGCAGCGCGTACTCGATGTAGGACCCCAGCAGCTTCTGCATGAGCGCCGGGTGCCGGAGCACGCTCGGGAAGATCTGCTCGAGTGTCTGCATCGTGACGTAGGCCGTGAGGTTGCCGCGCGCGTACACGATCGTGCTGCCGTCGTTCGCGCCGCCGAAGCCGTCCATGTCCACGTCGGTGTCGAACGGCATCGTGGTGATCGAGAAGAGCTGCATGCGTAACCCAGCGTGGCACGACGAGTAGCGCAGCCACTGCTCCATGAGCACGTCCCGCCCCACGTACTTGCGGAACTCCATGCGTGGGTCCACGAGCGTGCTGAAGAATCCAGTCTGGCGGTGCGTCGCCTCCAGCTGCTGGCTCTGCAGCAAGAGCAATGGAGACGAGGAGGTGCCTGAGGTACCTGAAGAACCTGGGGAGCTCCGACCGTGTAACCCGAGGGTTACGCCACTGTACCCGCCGGCCTTCACCGTGGCCCCCATCGGGGGTACGATCTGGAAGCCCTGGTGGAACGTGGTAAAATACTCGCGGATGAGCTTGGCGGCCGAGCCCGTGGCGCTGAAGCGCGTGGTGAGCGTGCGCGTCTCCATGATCCCGCGGCGCAGCGTGAGGTCGCAGATCTCCTGCTTGAGCGCGTTCACGTCCAGCGTCAGCCGCTCCTCCAGGTGCTGCAGCCGGTCGCGGAAGCGCGACAGTCCGCGCGGGAACTTCTTGCGGTTTGCGTACGCCACCGCGCTCTTCTTGGGCTTGGGCTTGGGCTTGGGCTTGGCGGTCGAACTGTCAGCGCTTTTGTGGCTGGACGATGTGGCGGAGGACTTGGGCGGCAGCGGCGCGAGCTGTGGGGGCTGCTCCGGATAAGATAGCGCGTCCTGGAGCGTCGCGATCGTCGTTGCTGCCACAAGGTCCCAGCGCGAGCGCACCACAAGTTGTTGTTGTTCTTGCACTTGTTGTTGTTGTTGTTGTTGTTGTAGCGCAAGTGCTTGCGCGTTCTCTTGTCGAGCAAGTTGCTGCGCATGTTGTTGGGCTTGTCGTGCTTGTTGCTGCGCGTGCTGTTGTTGTTGTGCGTGCTGTGTGCGCGCGAGGTGCTGATGCTGCTCGAACCCGGGGATGCTGCTCGAACCCGGGGATGCTGCTCTTGAGTTGCTGCTGTTGTTGCTGTAGCAGCTGCTGGTACTGCTGCTGTTGCTGCAGTTGCAGCTGCTGGCGTTGCTGCTGCTGCAGGATCTGCATGTGCAACTGCTCTTCTTGCTGTTGTCTTGTGGAGTCAGAAGACATACTTGTTTGTTTGTCACTTGCTGCTTGCGCGAGTTGTTTGGATTGCACAACAATCACTTGCTTGTTTTGTTTGTTTGTTTGCTTTGCTGTTTGTTTGTTTGGCTTGCGACTGGGGGACTGGTTGTTTGTTGCTGAGGGTTGCGTTGCCAATTCCGAAGTGGTGAGCGAGGGGTCGTCTCGAAAATCTCGAAAATCTCGAAAATCTCGAAAGAAAAGCAAAAACATGAGGGGTATCGATCCTGTTAGGTTGTGTGGTGAAGGTTTGCTGTTGTTTTGTCTTGCTGAGCGGCTGACGAGCTCTCAGCTAACATAGTATGTTGTGTTCTCCGCTGTTCGGTGAAAGAAAAATGGACCTCCGCCCGATAGAGGGTGATTTGCTGGCTGCCTCGTTTCACTCACAGGTGTGAGTGAGTGTTGCTCGTTTGCTGGTGGCAGCCACAAAAGACAACACCGAATACTGCAGCTTAATAAACATACATTAGCTTGTTTATTGCGAGCTGTGCAAGCAAGCAAGCGAGCAAAGCAACAGCAAACAAGTCTAACAACAAAGCAAGCAAACAAGCAAGAGCTTGTTTGTTCGTTTTCTCTCCTCTGTGCGCTTACTGAATGTTTACCATCGCGCATTCTCTCACATTGGCTGCTGCCATGTGGTCGCCCTGTCGCTTTTTGGCGGTACAACAAACCTTCGCTCAACTGTCGTTGTTGAAGTGCTGTTGTGTTTGTTACACAACTTGTGTATCACTTGCTGAAAAAAAACGACCACGTGTCTTGCATGCGGGCTCGCCACCAACACACTCACTCACACAGCGCAACATGCGAGCGTACTCTCAACGAGCCACCTCCACCACACAATGAGCAGAGCCAACCGAATAGAGGGAGGGAGACTCGCGCAAGAGCACCTAGAGTCCTACGCATTCGCGATCGCCCGTGCTTACGAATTGGTGCAAGCGGGCAGGCGGCGTCCACCAACTGGAGCTTCTGGTATACGGATGAGCGCGGACGCAAACAGACGTTCGCGACGGCGCAAATGAAACGCTACGCTAACGTATCCTGGTTGATACATGGTGGCTTGTTTCACCCAGGATCTCTCGGTGGACTGTCTGGTTTGCTTTAGTCCGATACCGATTTAACTATCATTCGAATGACACATAAAGCATATAGCGACGATTATAAATACGGGTAGTTGCTGCAGAACACAGTTTGCTGTTTGGTTGTCACTATACGGTGCAAGGTTGCTGACGTGCGCTCTCACTATACAGCACAGCATGTGCGCGTGAGACCTCTAAACCTTATCGGAAGTTAAAAAACAAGAAATGTTCTCATACTTTAGTTCTAAAGTACAATGCTGAATTTTCTCGAAAAAAGTTTTCTATCTCTATCCTTCTTATGGACAATACAATGCTGCTATACATAAAAAAAATCCTGCCGAGATCTCCTCCACACAGTGGCTACAATTCTTTTTGAAACTCGTACGGTGTGTCAATGATCAACGGACATTTTATCGGCGGGTTCTTACCAAGCACAAGCAAAACATGTTCATACTTTTTTTGTTGAAAAAGTCAGCCCATCCTTTTTTGCTTCTTTTTTTCTCGAACAAAGAGGAATCATTCAAGACTTCCAAGTCTCCAGACTTGTCAGCCTTCAAAATGTAAAATTAATGTTGTGCTCATATTTACCAATTAACACAATTGACAAAAAGACCGCGAGAGAGGAGAACCGGAATACGGACGCGTAGATGAAGCCCGGCCTTCGCGTCCTGTATCTCGAGAACAGCGAGGACCTGCACGACAGTAGCAGCCAGTGTTCGTGGCGCTGGCGGGTCCTGCTCAGACTTGGACAATGCTTCTGCGTAAAAAGAAAACTCTTTCGCCACGTGTTCGAATACATACTATGTATCCGGGTCCTCAATTGGTTGAAAATGTGTTCTACCCATCCGACTCTCCCGCGTGATTTCTCACTCAAGAGTGCTCGACAAGTCGAGCAGCCCCCTTTAGACGACCGAAAAATCGAGTCCCCGGAAACATTTTTGCTCAGGATCACCTTTCTCAAAGACCCACACTTTTTTACAAGACAAAGTGAGTTGCTGATTAGGCGGGCTGTGTTTGGCTCGCAGTCTATGCGTTGCGGTATTTGGCGTATTGTCGAGATGCTCAACAAGCGAGGGTTTTTGTGTGGTGTAAGGTGCTGCTAACGAAGAGAAGGAATCACATACTTGCTGGCTTCAACCATTTTGCTGTTAATTGTAATTAGACTGACTATAAAAACTACATGAATGCCTTTGCTGATATTTTTTACAATCAAGTCAGATTTGTTGACAGTTGTGATCGATGAATCGGCTAGCTTGAAATGTTTGGGTTAATTATTGAGACGAAAATCCAGTCTAACAATCGGTTTTGGCATCAGAAAGAATGAATTTCAGGCAGTATACTGTGGCTGTAAAAAGTCTCCGCACCCTCTCCAAACCGATCTATTTTTCGGTCTTGCGAAAAAACGATGAGAGGTATGAGCAAAAGAACAGATGCATCGTGTTGAACGGGTTATAAGAAGCTGAAGGCTACTTTG
>JAASFI010000538.1:0-24362 GCA_023333705.1 Globisporangium viniferum | reverse complement strand
TGTGAATAAGAGGTGTACCGGACGTTGCTTCTGATGGTACACTAGTCGAGTTCGGTGCCGAAGAGATGCCAGTTGCTGGTCTTTCACCCTGGTGAGAGTCATTCGGGCGTGATTCCGAGTCGTTTCCACCGCCAGGAGCAGTAACCTGGTTGCTTTCTTGAGCTGGTGCTATCGAGGCGGTAGTTGGCGTGTCATACACCACGATTGGCTCCGCTTGGTTTGTATTAGTACTTGAAGCAGAACCATTTACATGACTTTGCTGCTGCTGAGGTGGTGGTGCTGGCGAGACCGCAGCTGACGCTTGCACTGGGTTGACTGTTGGTACTGAGGGCTGAACCGCTGGATCATTTGGGGCTGTTGGAGCAACTGTTTGATGCTCGGTGCTGACAGGAGTGGCTGCTCCCTGTGCAATCTTCTCTCCAACACGCATCCGATAGACGTTCTTCACGGCCGCTGCAAAGTCCAGCGCCCATGCAGACTTCCCATGCAGTCTCCCGCTCGCCCCTTCAATGGCAAAGCAATTGTGCCGAGCAGGTGCACCTCCTCCGAGCACCAGCACGTGCGGCTTCACGTGGCACGTTTCACAAAAATACGAGTCGCAGTCGTAGCACCACATGGATGGCTTGACGAGTGCGCACATTTTGCACGTTTCTATCAGCAAACAACAAGGTTAGCCTCACAAACTTGTAGTAAAGAAAGACGAAAGCGGCATTTCAACGCACTTGCTCGCTGGTGCCTGTAGTCGCAGTTCTCACACACTTCGTTCTCCAGTCTCACGCGGTGACGACACGTCGGACAGCGCGTCGAGCTGATCCCGTACACTAAGAACACACAGCACAACCAGCATTCAGCAATCCAATGGAAATGGCGACACTAGGAAACACACACCACATCAACGTACAGTAGAGCTTCTTTCCGCTCGTGCCTTCGCATTTCGCCACACCTTCGAGAAATGCTTCTCCCCACGCGCCGCCGTCCCACTGCGCCAGCGAATTCAGATCATCGACTTTCCCGTCGCCAATAGAGGCAGCAGCAGCCGTCTCGATTGATTTGCTGTCCTTCACATTCGCTTCGGTGGACTTCGCAGTAGACCCTGTGCTTTGCGCACTGCCATTCGAGACAGCAGTGCTGCTCACTAGCCGTGCGTCAGTGCTGCTTTTGCTGAAACTGTTGGTGCGTGTAGCACTGGGGGCTGAAGAAGAAGCACTGGAGCTGCGGTTGTTGCTGTTGTTGCTGTTGCTGGTAACTGGCATCCGGTTGCTACTGCTGCTACTTGACGAAGTCGCAGTCGCAGTCGTGCTGCTTGGAGTAGAAGTTGAACTGCTTGACGTCCTGCTGTTGCTGTTGCTGTAGCTCGTAGAGGTAGGGTTCCTGTTATCACTGGCGCCGTGTCTGCTGCTCCTGTCGCTGGATGACGAGATGCCGCTGCTGCTTCTGCCGCTGTTACTCACAGGTGTACTGTTGTATCTGCTGCTGCTGTTGTTGTTGTTCATGGCGCTGGAACTCCCGCGATTGCTGCCGCTGTTACTTCTGCTAAAACTGCTGGTGGCTCCGGTCGAGTTGCTTCGGTTGCTGCTGGTAGAAGTCTTGGTAGAAGAATTAGTACTGGGAGAGTATCTGCTGGTGGTGGTGGTGGTGGTGGGCGACGACCGCGAGCCGCTCTTCGGGGGGTCGTTGTGCGCGTACCAGCACTTGAGGCCGCGGTGGCAGTAGCCCTGCTGGAAGAACTTGCACAGCGTCTTCGCCAGCTCCTTGCGCTCGCTCTCTCGCATTTACTTGCGCGCGTTCACTCGCTTTCGCTATCCCGTTCTGCAAGACAACCGCCCGCGCTCACTCGCTCGCTCGCTCCAAAAGCAGTGCAAACAAGCACCCTCAATTCACGTGGACCACTTCGTGTACATTTTATAGTGTGAGTCACATCAAGTTAGTAAACTAATACTAAACTTTAGTATTGTATTGATGATTTGAAATGATTGTGAATATTGTCAAAATAATGTGCACACATTTAAAAATACTTCATTCTAGGATCTGAGCAAATTATTACAAATGTAATCATTAATGGATTCATGCGGACGGCACACCTCAAAACAACAAACGAGAGGCGGTGGCGTGAAGCGACGGCGGGACAAAGCGACCTGCAGTAGCGATGGCGACCGGGGGTGCGCGTGCGACCGGAACGCAGAAGCGCGCGGAGCTGGCGCTGGACCTCGACCTGCTGAATAAGCAGCAGCGAGAGGAGGACGCAGGCCAGCAGCAACAGCTGACGTCCCCCGAGTGGAGCGTGGGCTTCTTCGTCACGTATGGCGCGTTCTTCTTCGCTGGCGCATCGACTATCGCCATGTGGTCATGCATCACGCTCTGCCTCGACTTCTTCACACAAAAGTACCCGACCGAGCGCGTGGGCTTCGTGTTCCCCGTCGTCAACATGTCGACGCTGCTCGTGATCAGCCTGTACATGGTGCTCGCTGGACGTCAGCTGTCGCTTGAGCTGCGCATGAACGGCTCGCTCGCGTGCTACCTAGTGTTCGTGCTGCTGCTACCACTCGCAAACATCATGCAGCTGCCGAATGCAGTCGCGTATGTGCTGACGATCATGGCGCTCGTTGGGTCGACGATCGCTTCTTCCATCATGCAGGCGAGTGTGTATGGTCTCGGCGGCGTTTTTGGGCCGTTCTTCATCCAGGCGATTGAAGGTGGCAAGGGCTTTGGCGCGATCCTACTGTTTGTGCTCCGCTTGGCGCTCAAGCGACACTTTGAGCTGCCAGATACTGCTGGCGAGCCGACAGATGCGCAGCAGCAGCAGAGAATCGACCTGGAGATGCACAACGCCAAGCTCGCGATGGCGGTGTTCTTCAGCGTTGCGTTCTGCGTCGTGGCGCTCACGTGGGTCCTCTACACTGCTGTCAAGTACACCAAGTTCGCCGAGCCGATGATGGAGGAGTACATGATGGTGCAGGACGAGACGCCGTTCAACGTCACGCAGGTGCTCTCGCCACTGAGCAACAGCAGCCCAACCCAACCGCAGTTCCCTGTCATGACCGAGCGCAGTCGACTGCTGAGCAACACCAACCCAGACCTACTTCCGACCGACAACCTTGACGCAAAAGAGGATGATGAAGAGGATCTCCTATTATTGCGCGAACATGCATCCTCCGCCACGCTTCTCACGGTCGTTCGCGTCGCTGCCAAGCCGCTCTTCTCGCTGTTTCTGTCGTATTTCGTGTGTCTCTCATGCTTTCCTGGCATCATCTCGGCGATCCAGTCCACGACGTTCGAGCTCGCAGATTGGTACCCGATTGTGCTCGTAGGCTGTTACAACCTCGGCGACCTCATTGGAAAAAATCTGCCGGTGTACGTGATGTACTTTGACGTCTCGACGCTGCATCTCCCGTGGCTCCTCCAGGCTTCCTTCATCCCGTTCTTCATCCTCGCTCTCGTTCACCCGATCGCCGACATCATCACAATCGGAGCTGTCGTGCTGCTGGGGCTCGTCACGGGGTACGTCGCGACATCGAGCATGATTCTCGCGCCGAGCGTGTGCTCCGAGTACCAGAAGGAGGTCGCAGGGATGATCGGTGGCTTGAGTGCGATCGTGGGGCTCTGCCTTGGATCATACAATGGCTTGGCGCTCGAGACTCTCATCCAGCTATACACGCAGTCATGAGTCTTCAATCCGGTCCTGATGATAGGTACGAGAAGAAGAAGAAGAAGGGAAATAATCAACATGCGCCATCCATTAATAGTGACTCCATTTTGCTCCAAAATAGAACCAATTTTCTTTCCCCGCTACCCCCTGATGTCTGTCTTGAGCTCTGTCTTCGCTTCGGTCTTGCCGCCCGCCGCTCACTCGATCGCCACTCACAAATCCCCAAACATCTCGATTGGTTTGTCGATTGCTATCCGAATCAGTGTGTCGTCATGCCTCTCGACTCTCGACGCCCTCTCGAGTCATCGCCATAGACTTTGTGTGTTCACGTGGTCACGCCGCACCAGCCAGCTAGTCGGCATCATGGAGAGCCTGAGCGCAGCAACCTTCTCGCCGCGCAGACCTAGCAAAGCTGATGGTTCCTCCGGGCCGACGACAGCGCGGTCTGATATCGATCCGAGCTGCATCGACCATGAGGCGGTTCTCAGCCCCGAGGAAATTCAGATTCTCCGCCACCGATTCGCCTCGTACAACACTCACGCGACGCGGAAGACAAAGTCGCTCTCTGGAGCTCAAGCGATCAAACTCTTCCGGGATGACTACCCGGGTCTTTCGGAATGGGAGGTGCAGGAAATGTTCCGGAAATGCGATCTCAACTTTGACGGACAGCTCTCCATAGCAGAGTACTTGCAAGCGCGAGCGTATCACCGGCTGACGATGGAAGCAAACACGGAAACTGAAGTGTTCAAAAGCTTTACGATCCTCGACACGGATAGTGACGGTATCATCCTTGCTGACGAAGTCTTGGCGCTCGTTGAGCAGTCCGGATTGCGCACAGTCGGGATCCTCAAGCAGGCAATCACGCAGGCGGCAGCAGCTACAAAGCAAGCAGAGCAGCAAGTTCACCACCATCGCCAGCTGCACGCAGCGACAGCAACACGGCGCCACCACGATGGAGAGATCACGTTCGAGCACTTCACCCAAACCATTCGGCTAGTGAACCGCATCATGGAGCAGGAAATTGCTGCCAAGTCGCTTCGAGTGATGCGTCTGCAAGAGGAACTGGCGCAAACCAGCAGCTTGCTCGGCGCGAATCTTCGCTCGCCGCAGAAGCGATTCAAGGAGAAAAGGGAAGTGCTGCTCATCGAGATCGACGTGCTTCAGAGTGAGATCCTTCGAGCGAAGCGCGAATTGCTCACCGACATGAACAACCCGCTGGGTCGTGTCTGTGAGAACCTCATCGCCACCTACGAGAATGAGCAGCACGTGTATGAGTGCCTCAGTAATTTCATCACCTACTGCAACCTCCGAGACGCAACGCTTTTCCGGTATAAACTGGAGAAATCCGGTAAAGAGGTTCACGTGCTGGACTCGGTGTTGCTGGCACCGCCTCCACACATCAAGGTACGGGGAATTGCTGATCATCGTCCGCTGGTTTGATGATTACTTGCTCATCACTTGTGGCTGACTCATGACGCTCTGTGAATGCTCAAAACCAGAAAACCGAAGAGTACACCCGCATGATGGATCTGTCGCTCTCTTCGCCCTGCTCCTCAAACACCCTGAACACCAGCACTCGTGAGACTCTGAACATCGACTTGGTCGTTGACAGCCACCACCACCTCTCCGCAATTTCCCCAGACCCACCCAACACAGAAGACGATGATGAGCTGCTGCTGATGAACCCGACCCTTCGAAAACAGTTTGTGTACTACACCACAGCGGCGAACGTCACAAACCTAGAGACCATGACGCGATCGAGCTTCACCAAGTTTGTGCGCGACTGCGAGCTCGATATCCTCTCAACTCCTCCGCTCACAGAGGCCGATCTCGTGAATATTTTCGCAAGGGCATGCGGTACAAGCAAGCTCATGGCTTTCAAGCAATGGATCTACGCAGTTCGACTTGTTCTCCAGCGCGCTTTTCCACAACAGGTACAACCTGCTGCTGTTGCTGGTGGTACCGCTGTTATCCTCTCCGCGCAGATGATTGCTTTGTCACCCACGGCTTCTCGTTCTGTTCACCCAACCCAGTGCACCACAGGCGAACAACTCGAGGCGCTCGTGAAGAAATACATCATCCCGAAAGCGAAGACCATCCAAACGCAGAATCTCGCGCCAGACATGTCGCTATCCCACGTCATGAAGCTCTTGAAGGAGCACATCTGGCAATTCAAGCAGATCTTCTCTCACTTTGGAATCCAAAGCCTCGTCGAGGTAAAATATGACGCGGTGGACTGGAAGCAGCATCTTTTGCATTCTGGTGCTTGAAGTGTGATCTGACGATGTACTTAATTCTGGCTCCACAAGATCGATAACAAAGTGACGGTCGATATGAAGGAGTTTCTCTGCTTTGTTCGAGCCTTCGGTACGCTTCTTGATTCTTGTCTTGAAGTGTACGGGTGTACCTGCGCTTGTCTGACTTCATCGCTCCTTGAATAGGCATTCTTCGTTCGTCGGAAGAGCGGGATGGAGAGCCGTATACACCGCCACCAATGTCGGAGAGTCCGGTCATCAAACCGATCAGTTTGATGGAGCTCGTGCGAGAGTTCTACGCTGCCAAGCTGGATGTGAGCTTCTCGAACCCCGTGCGCCGCGACACTACAGACTTGAACTTTCGCGAATTTCTACGCTGCATCCTCCGGATATCGCTGGCGATGCACGCTCACAACCCGAAGAAACCAGGTAAAAATCGAGCAAATGGCATCGTTTCCACAACTTTCGAGGCACTAAAAGAGGAGGAAGGGAGAGCCATCGAGCGTCCGCGCACACCGTTGTATCACCGAAGAGGCAACATCTTGGGATCCTCGCCAACGAAAATCTGCAAAATGACGAGCACATCGATCATATCCAAGCTGCTTCGTACATCACGAGCGATGGTAAGTCATCGCGAGATTCGTCCCTCACCGAACCCACAAGAACGTACTGACCTTTCGATAAACACCAACCACGACCCATGTACCAACGAGCCCGCTCGTTCGCCTCTTCGAATCGTGTACAGCCAAAAAAGCCCAGACAAACGCAATGCAACAATGTCGGTTGGACCAGAATCTGCGCAATTCTGCCCCGCTCGCCCAGTGATGCCTCAAAAAGCACGTCCAAGACCAGTCACATCCGGCGGTCCACCGGTCATTCGACTCATTCGTCCACCAGATGCGTGACTATGTCACTGTGTGCTTTTGCATCTCTACCACGGTACGCTTTAAGGCTTTGCTGTATCTGGGAAACCAAAAGCCGCCCGCAATTTCTTGGATACCAATGGATCAAGGAGGCTGTCCGGAAATTGCGACGTCGCCCCTCGTGCCACCAGTGACTTGGATCCCCCAATCGATTCTAGCGACAACGGGTCCCACACCTTCAAGAACAGCAACAGCTTCTTCAGCCTTTGCGCGACCTGGAACGACGAGGACGAAGATGACCCATGCGAAGACCAGACTACAGATCATAAGGGATGCAGTTATTAGAAAGTGAACAATGAAAAAGGATTCGCACAGCGACACACAGAAAATGAAGACGTACTTGACTCAACCATCGCGTCGTAGAAATGGGCAGCAGGAATGACCGACGCGTCGTAGGAATTCAGCCTCATGTTCCGCCACGAAATTGCAATTGCGCGGTCCACCTACACAAAAGCAAACAAACACAAATCAGTACACGCATCAATAATGCAGATAGAAAATGAAACAGTCGAAGACAAAAGTGTACCTCTCCTGAATCCAGCAGAGCTTGCACGAGCGGGATGATCGCACCCAGGCGGATGTACATATCCAGCCCTGCTTGCAAAAGCGCTCTGTCCTTCATGCCATGGTGCACCAAAAGCTCCGCGAGTTCATTAGAATCTGACAGAATTCGGTTCTGCAGAAACTGATACAGTTTGTCTGGTTCATTGGCTGCTAGAAATGCCCGGGCAAGAGCGAAATACCTGTGTGGGGGCGCAAACAACAATTTGATTAGGATGATAGCACACACACATATTGCGAAAAGGATAACAGTGGTGGCATACACGTACGTGGGGCTCTCGATCGGCACCATGTTGATGTGGAGATTCTTGATAAACTCGGACAGATAAATACTCAGCCGCCCGTTCGTCGCAATCTACAGCATACAGCAAAATGTGAGTGAACACAGTAATCCACGTAGAACCGTCGTGATGGTGGTAGCACTTACAGTTGAGTCGGGCAGCAGCACATCCCAGACGTGCTGATAGAACTCGGACTGATAGATGAGAAGAAACCCGTGCACGTTTCGACTCGGTGACGTAGTAAATGAAGACGAGAGCACGCCGCTTTTTACTCTGCTATCAGCAAACACGCGGGTCCGGGATGACGATGTGCGAGCCATGCGAGGCGTCAGGCTATGCTGAGAGGAATGCGTCGAGGAAAAGGAGCGAACACTGCTCTCGTCGTCACTGCTCATGTCGTTTGGAGAGTCGTCCGATCCGTGGTCTACTTCATGATGCGTGATCGTCTGCACAGCGTTGAAGAGGTTCACGACACCCGAGATAGTCAGGTCCTGCTCTTGCAAGGTATCGAGCACGAGCTTCAGCACTAGCGTCTTCGCGAGTTCTTCGTCTCCTCGACGCAGTAGAAACGGAAGAACGTCCTTGTGGCGCGCACACGAGCGGCAGATACCGCGCAAATTTACCTGCAGCTTCCGAACCTCCACTTGCTCCATGAGATCTTTCCGCCCTTTGACAGTGAATGACCGCTGCACAAGGCTCGGAGCGAGGAAGCGCCACCGCGAGAAGTAGTAACCGTCAGCTTCAAACTGGTGGTGGTCCATCTTCCCAAGGTTCATTGCCGTCATCGCGCGTTCAAGTTTCGCTGACTTCCTCTTGGGAGGAGGACTCGGCGAACGTGAATGGTCTCCTTCATCTTCTTCCACCATAATTGGGATCCCAAGGAATTCGTGGTCAGGGTTGGTACGCAGGCTCATATGGTCGGCGCTTCGTGCTCGTCGAATGTGGTGCTTAGCCGCTTCGTACGCACGTTGTTCAGTGGCATCACCTCGGGTCAATGCTTCTTCAACGCTGGCTTGATCATGCGTTGGTAGGTCTTCTGATGCTGACGAAGAAGCTGAAGATGATGGCGATACCGACGACACCCCTGGAATACGAGCTGGCGATCGCAGGGAGATCGGGAGCGGGTGCGAGAACGGGTCGCTCACATTCCCGTCGCACTTAATATCAAAGAAGAGACTCACGTTAAAATCCAGACTGTGGCAGACCAGCAGGTTGTCCACCACCGAGTACTCGAGCGCGGTTCCCAGAGGGAGCATCAAGTTGAGCGACCGCACACACGACACTTTGCTGCGCTTGATCAGGTACAGCAGCAGCTTTGTCGACCGAGTATCGCCGTAGACAGCGTACAGTTGACCGTAGAGTGGTGCTAAGTAGAGGTCGTTTCTGCTCACCGGTGCGGAGAACACGAGTCGCGGCAACTTCTCGACGCTCGTGCCGTGCAATAAATACGGGATAATCTCGTTCGCGCGCGACCCAGTGCTGATAATTAAAACGTCGTGGGACGCCGCGTACCAAAACGTGTGGATATACACGCCGATCGCACGATGAAGCGCACAGTTGCGCCGCTTCGCCGACACGCGATAGTGCTCGATGCCCATCTTCGTGATCAAAAACAGATCCTGCGAGCTACTCGACGCGCTCGAGTGGGTGTTCCACACGATGCCATCGTTCAAGATTCGGTTCCCAGCGTTCGGCTTGCACATGATCCAGAATTTTTCTCGCGTCGCGATTCGAATCACCTGCACTTCAATGTCGCTCGTCTGCACTGCGAGGTACTGCTTGTCAAGCGACAGCTTCATGAGTGCGACTGGGTCCACCTGCTCCTTCTCGCCGCAACTATCTCCAACGACGTGGTGTGCAGTCGCTCGTGCGCTACCAGCCATGCGCGATTGTGGATCTGCAAAGTCGTACAGCATCGAGACGCCACAGTGCGAGCGTAGGGCATTCTCCTTCTCCACGCCATCGTCACTGTCATCATCACCACCACGACCTTCACCAGCATACTCATCGTCGGACGCTTCGCTTCCTTCATGAGATGCACTTGTGCGCTTTGCTTTCGATCTGCTGCCTGTCATCTGGTCATGATGGTGATCCCGCCCCTCTGCGTCAAGCGTCGTGTCCAGCACGATCTGGCGCAGTTTCTTCGAGTGCGGCGACAGCACGAGCACGCTGTGGTGCGTGTCGTCGTACCAGGCGTGACGCGAGTCGCCAGTGTACTCCACGCCGCCGCGCGCGCTCAGGAAGAGGTGCCCGTCGTCGCTCATCGCAGCCAGCGAGCGAACGGAGCTTCCTTCCTTGACCGTAATGCGGCGCTTCCTGCAAATGATTGCCCCACGCTTTTTGGCGCATCTTTTCTTCTCCAATACGTTACTGTAAGGATGACTATAAGTACGAAATTTAGGCTCTTTTCGATAAATGCTTAAAACTAATTACAAGCTTTTGAGAATATTATTTTTGTCTGATACTTTAAGACATAATTTCTTCATAAATGATAAACTAGTGATGATTTGAAGCATAACAATATAAAAAGATCACTCGGTACTCGCTTCCACATCTGTGACGTACTTTTTTACGGGGGAACAACAACAGTAAAGCAAAAGCGAGCAAGGGGGAAGGAAGCGGAAGCACGACAGGAAGAGAGACCGCGCGCTCTCAATCATCTCTCTGCGTCCTATATTCTCTCTGGCGGTCACGTGGGCGTCTCTGTCTACGAGCCACCTACAGTGAGCGCGCAGATGTTCCTCCAATGGGTCGCCAAGTGCGAGCTCGTGCCGCTCTCGGCCGACTCGTATGTGCTCAAGGTGCGTTGTATTTCCTGTTTCTTGTCGAAAAGCCCGTGATGGACGTGTAAAAACTCTGCTGATGCTGCTCTGTGTGTCTTTGCTTGCTGTAGAAATTCTCGGACAAGTGCCAGCGCGGCATGTGCGGTATGGTCGTGACGTTCTTGAGTGGTGATGGCGTGGACCTCGCGGACGTGCTGCCGAGCGGCCATCACATCCGATGGTCCATGGAAGTGATCGGACACTCGTTCGCGCTCGGCATGGAAGACGCGGAGGTGATCGCGGGGGCGCTCAAGATCTATGAGAAATGGCTCGGCGTGGAAGTCCCGAATCTCAGTGCGACGAATGGAGCCAAGCCCAAGGACCAACGCCCCGCGTGCATGCAGAAAGTGGAGCAGTCGTTCATCCAGGATATGCTGGGTCAGATGACGCTGCTATTTGAAGAGCGAACGGACGCTGCGTCGCGGTCTAGTGACGCGCTCGTCGCCAAGCACGTGTCGCTGTGTATCAAGTATGTGCAAAATGCTGATTATGGGGAAGGGCGATGTGCTATGTCTAAGTTCATTAACATTTTATACGTGTCTATCTGATGAATGTAGAGTGCTGGATGTGTTTGACGCGCTCGTCAAGCGTCGTGGGAGCGCGTTGTCACCGCAGACCTGGGAGCGCATCATCCGTCTACTGCTCGGCGCTGCGGATGGCGTCCTCCACGGCTCGAAAGGCGCGCTCGGCAACCATTTGTGCGGACAGCTGACGCGCATCCTGTTTGAAGTGTACATCCGATCGCTTCCATTCTGCGGGCCAAAGATCGACATGTGGAGTCTGCTGCAGAAATTCTGCCGCCGCTGGATCCATCGCATCCTCGTGATCGAGCAGTGGAACGCCGCGACGCTGGCCCTGACCAAGAGTCTGATGAAGCAGATCCACGCCCTGAATGCGAGCAAAGAGATTGAGATCATCTGGGCGGAGAATCGCGTCCAGTCGAAATTCGAGTATGCTCGTTTAAAGAGAAAAAATGTGCCTGTGGATGGGTATGCTAACTGTGTCTTCTTTGCTGGTCTAGGCTGGAAAGCTCGCAGCTTGCGTACGCGTGGCACCGCCTGATTCGTGTCATAGGTCACCCATCGAGCATCTCTGATCCAGATGTGTACCTCGCTGCCATTGTATGCCATTGCTGCTGTAGGTCTTGATGTGTGTTGTCTGGTTTGAAGAGGACTGACGCACATGTGTTATTGTTTTGCTGTCTGTACGCCTTGTGTACACAGAAAGGAATCAGTCGCCTCGCAGACGAATTTACTCGCATCGAGCAGTTGCCAAAAGTCAAGTGGTCGCAAGTGCTCGGCGCACTGAACTCAGCCCCGACCCGAGACAACTCGATCTTCGCGGCCGTGACGAATGGCGGTGCAGAGGATGATGCACTTGTGAAAGAAGTCGAAAATGGCATGCAGCCGCGGTCACCTCCTGACGTCAACACCATTCTGCGCTTGCTGGGTCCGTGGCTGTTTGACGCGTGCCTCACGCGGAAGCCACGTTTTGATGCTGGACGCAGTGAAGCTCTTCGCTGTTTGGGAAAGCTCCTGTGCCAGGTGTCGGGTGGGCGATCCAAGAAAATCAACTGGGCGTACGGTATTCGCAGTCTAATGGCGCTTCAGAACGCGTTACTGGACGAAGACGAGCGAATCGGCGCGTCTGCGGTCTTTAACTGGTCCAAAGTGTTTGGGCTCTACGGCAACCACACTCTTCGTGGCGCTGGGGTGATCACGGGATCATTCCACAAAGCTGTTGAGCGAATTCTCCGGTACGAGTATGAATCTTTTCGAATCTTGACGCTGCACTTTTGGCTGATATATTCTGTCTGGATTGGTTTTATGTGTGTGTTTTTTGTAGAACTCCGGAGCGCACGGAGGTGACCACTTCACCAAAGTTGGCTGACAGCGCTCGACGAGGAACCGATCCGTTCTATACCCAAGATGATCACTCCGTGGGCGGTATTCCGATCGTGTTGCTTCGAAGAGCAGCTATTGAGGCGTGCAGCTCTTTGCTCACTCTCCACGCACACCTTCCGGTACGTTTTAATTGTGGGATGCATGCAGTTCTATGATGAGCTCACTTTCTGACGAGAGTTGTTTCTGTGTTATTTCAGAGACATTTTATCAAAGAAGCTGAGAAGCAAATCGTGATGTCCTCGATGCTTGGGATCCCAGGTCTGTATTCGAGCCTGCCGAAGTACACGAGCTCGAACGTTGTAGCTTTGCTGATGCACGCGATCAAGTCCGAGACCGACCCCACGAATCATCAAATGATGATGTGGCTCTTGACAGTAGCCATCCAGCAAGAAGCAGCATACTGGGCGAGCGGCTTGGCATCAAGTACAAACTCGCAAGTTCCCGTGACAATCCTGCTTATCTGCACGATCGTGAGCAAGTCGGGACGATATAAACCCCAGGTTCTGTTTACAGCGTTCGACTGCCTCCGTCATTTGTCGCTTGTGTATGAGGAGCTCTTCTTCCACGCCGCGAGCTCCGTTGTTCACGTGGTCAACACCTGCTGCGACTTTATCACCAACAGTGCTCCAATTCTCCGCTCGAGCCGTGCTCCGTTCTATTTGGACTCGCTGATGGCAGCCGCGTACCACTGCATCATTGAGTGGATTGTGGCGGCACCGTTATTGCTGAGCAAGCCGCAACTGATTTCGAAGATCATCGCGACGGTCGTGGATGGCAACGACCGCATTCAGTCGTTCACGTCGAAAAGCACCGCCGTGGCTGTCCGTGAGGCGGCGCAGAAGCTGGTGAACATGCTGATGAAGCACCACGTCGCCCAAACCGCGAGCGGAATGAATTCACGGTCATCTGTTTTGAACGAAAAGGTATATGGTCGACAACATTTGCGTCTGAGACTGCTGAATACTGATCCAAATTTGTTTTATGTTCATATGAGTAGAGTGTCTTGGCGGAGCTGTGCGGTGAAGAAAGCGCAGACGTGAACAGCCACTGTCGGTTCTTTTCGATCAACAAGAGTTCGATCCTGACAGTGATCGAGAAACCTGACAGCGCACCTGGCCCGGGCGAAGCTGTCATGATCATGCGCGATTCGACTGGTCGATACGTCTGGCGATCTCGACCACGATACTGTGATGGCCCACGCCCGAAAACGCTGGAGGAGTTTGAAGAATATGCGGAACTGAATAATGCCGAGTCTGATACTGAGGAAGCAGATTCAGATGATGATGACGATGAGCAAGAATATGAAAATGATAGAGCGCCAGGTGGGAGCGATCCACTCCTCCAAGCGATTCGTGACACCCAGAGCAAGACGACAATGATGAGCTGGCGAGCAGGGACCAGCACAACTGCTGGAGGAGGTGCTGGTGGTATCGATGCCGACTCAAGTAAGGTGCTTTCCGGCGAAGGAAATTCAGGAATGAGCTCGCTGATCGAGAGAAGAGCGATGGCGGCAGGTCGGGACGAGGCACGTGAGACGCAGGACGCCATTTTTATGGACTTGCTGGATTATCAGAGCCAGGAAGACAACGAATCAGACCCGTCCACTGGTTTGAACTTGGTCCGATGTGCCAAACCGACAGCTCCTGTAAAAGACAAGAATCTGCGATCGTGGGAGACAGCACGGCGAATGATGACCGAACTCGGCTTCTTGTCTGTTCGAAACTGGGGGTCTGTGTTTGCCATGGACGCATCAACTGGAGAACTGCTCCAAGACCTCGAGTCGCTTGACAAGCTCTCAGACCGCGAGACATTTGAGATCGCGGTCGCTTATGCCATCAGCTTGAGCTCGAAGGGCGGCTACGACAATGTCCACATTACCAGCAGCTCGGACGTGAGATCTGGCGACGTCATTCTTTCATCGGACTACAAGCTCTTCCTTGGTGCATTGGGTGAGCGAGTGGATGCAGAAAACCACATCGGGTACATTGGAAGCTTGGACACCGAGCGTACGAATGGGAAGATGCTCTATCACTCACACTACAGTCACGAGACCTGCTTCTACGTGCCGACCATGCCACTGGAGTCAAAGAGAGGGGCAGCTCCGGAGGAATCATATCAGGAGTCGCTGAGCCTTCTCGAAAGATCGAATGTCATGATCTTGTGGAACGAGTGTCAGCAAAAATACCAACCTGGAAGTGTGCTCTGGGACACGGTGTTCAATCTCCCGACGCCGACGTCGCGAGTGATCATCATCATCGACCCTCTCGACAATGACTTGTACTGTGTGCACATTTCGCACGAGTCGTCCCCACTATTCAACCAGCGGGATGTGATCACCAACGAAGAAGACAACTGCGTTGATGACGGCGAAGTGTACTGCTCTCGGGTGCTCGGTCCAATTCAGGACGGCATGGTGGTGAATGGAGCATGGCTGGCGCCGCTGGTGCGCCAAACCGCGATCAACGCCGCGATGCTATCGCGCTCGTTCCATCGATACCAGTACGACATTGGCGCCATCGCCACGTCTCCAGTCGGTCCAGAGGCGAATCGTGCGGAGGTGATCGCGTCAGTAGTGGAGAAGCACATGCGACCAAAGCTCCCAGGCGACTTTTATGGCGGACTCTTCACAGACTCGATGGATTCCAACAGCCATCGAAGGGCTTAAGCAGGTGCAGAAGGAGAAGGTGGTGGGCGACGCTGAGGTGTACGAGTTATTTGTGTGGAAATGGCGACATGTGGAAAGGAGATGCGCGAGTGTGTTCTTTTCTGCTTCAGTTTGTTGATTTGGATTCGTTGTTGCAAGCTTTTTATGCGTGGCTTGTATCGGTTATCTTGTGTGTTTGTGTGCCTATCAATAGGGAGAAAATGCGAGGAGAGGGTCAATGCGAAAGAAGAAGATGAAAAAAATAACGACCAGACAAGAGCTGAAGGCCAAGATTGGTTGAAGCGCGCGGTAAGCCAGACCCTGCAGCTTTGCAGTCTCGGAGCAAGCATCGCAGGAAGGAAAGGGAAGCACCTGCGCTGATTGCAGAAAGCGTTTGGAGGAGCTTCACGCACCAAGGCGAAGGAAGGCATGAGCGGCAATGGTCGAGGGTCGTTCTTGCTGTCGTCTCCGCGCTCGCTCGCAAAGGGGCTCGGCTTTCATCACGGCAAAGAGCAGATCGGTGGTCAGGTGGTGTCACAAAGCGACTCGAGCAGTGCGAAACAATCTAGTTGCAGTGACGTGATTAATGGTGCTACGGGTGACGCGGTGATGGGCGACAAGATCATGGAGGGCTACCTGTTTCTTCGCGTCCATGTGCGCCGTCGTCGCTACTGCGTGCTGAGAGGTCGGACCTTGCACGTTTTCGATACCAAAGAGGAGTCTGTCGCTGCGAAAGGGAAAGCGATCGCCATCGCCAAGAAGATCATCACAGTCGTCGGCGTGAAAGATGCCATGGAGTTGGAGAAATCTGTCCGTGCATCGCTGCTGGGGATCGGGAACCACATCAGTCTGGAGAATGCGCTCTTGATCAGCACTCCGAAGTCGAAGCTCATCGCTGTCGAAGCTGAGACCCATACGGAGAAGCAGCGGTGGCTGCACGCGATGTCATGTCTGAATTTTGCATCAAGCTCGAGTGAAAAGTCGTTTTTCCTGTCCATCCTGCAAGATGGTGCGAGCTTCGACGCCCACGTGGCGGTCTCGTTGTTGCACAAGTACAGAGACAACGAGATTGCAACCGAGCTGATCATCGACCGACTCGCCGAGTACTCGGAGCGGAACATCGATGACGTCGAGTTCTACATCCAGCAAATCATGCATCTCGTGGTGAACGCGGAGATGACAAAGACGGAGAAGCTCGTGCACCTGCTACTCTCGATTTGCAAGGCGAAGGCGTACGTCGAGCACCTCGGGAACTGCATCCACTTGGCGCTTCAACTGTTTTGGCTGCTCGAGGCCAAGATCCAAGACAAAGACCCGAAGACGTACAATCTGTGCGCGAAGCTGCTCATGTCGATCGAGGCGAAAGTCGTGAACCAGCACTTCGAGCTGCCCAACAGCCAAGGTGGTGCTGGCGTGTCGAAGCTGCTAATGGAGATCCCGGGGATGAAAGAACGTCTGCAAGAAATGATGCGCCAAACTTCAGAAAGCCAGGACACTCTTCAAAGTGCTGGAACGAAAATGGTCGAATCTCGACCAGAAGAGCACTCTTGTTCGATAGAAAAGACTTCACCTACGCTGCTGTCGGTCGACACGAAGGAGATTCTGATCAACGCTGATGAACAAGTCAAAGGTGTAGACCACGAAGTCCATTCTCCTGCCACTTCGGATGTTCAGCTATCCTCTGACGAGATCAAACAACAGCGTGAACTTCTGCTCAAGTGGATGGAGAAGGAGCGCCAGAAGAGGTACAAGTACTTCCACCAGCAGCGAGATTTCGTCAAGGCGCTCGCTGACATTTCCGAGGAGATGCGCTTGATCGACCCGCCACAGGACCGCAAGAAGCACCTGCCGGCAGCGCTCGAGAAGCTAACGATTCCCGACATGGCATACATCCCACTGGGACGTGTATCGGATCCATTCTGCCGAATCACGCGAGTTTTGAAAGATGAAGGCACCGTTTTTTCGACGCACAGCCGCGCGCCATGTTTGCTCTGCTTCGAAGTGATTGAAGACCACGTAAACGACGCCGGTCATCGCAGCTCGGATGCCAAGCCGGTGCTGACGTCAATGACAATTAGTTCTCGCCACAGTTGCTCGATCAACAGACGCGGAAGCGCGGCGTCCGCGTGCTCGTCTGTGTCGTCTACGCCGGACGAAGAAGCAGAAGTCATTGGACTCATCAAGAAGTTCGCAATCAACGGCAAGATCATTTGTGTGGATAAGCAATCGGTAACTGGTGGTGACCCAAGCGAGGTGAGCGATATCAGCAAGCATCGAGAAGCGTCAACGTGCACGAAAGGGGCGACGACGCTCCAGGAACTTGAAAAGCAGCTCGACATCGACATTACGATCGTTGACGAGCCGATGGGCGGCGATTCCCCACTTCGTGTGTCTCCATCACCACGCGCCGACGCGTTCTCCTCTGCCGGTTCAACTCCAAAGTCCGCATCGTCAAGCAGCTCTTCACTGAACAGCGAAACCGGTCTAGTCCGATGTAATTCCCAGAGCGCGTACGAATTCGGGCTTTCCAAGATGCTCTCAGAGGGTGGCGTGTTTGGAGAAAGCTGGAATGAGAAGAAGGTGAGTCCCGTTTGAAGATTTAATGCTCTCTTCTACTTTAATTGGTCTGGTTTCTTTTGATGTGACCATCCATGCCCGTCCACTTCAGGAGCGAATCCGAGCGTCGTCTCCTTACGGGCATCTCCCCGGCTGGAACATCATCTCCTTGGTGAGTCTCCATTATGCTGTTGCCTTTTTCTCCAGTGTGTTCTGATACTTGAATCCCCCATTCGTTTCTTGCCATTCACACAAATCGACTCTTCTTCTGCACTCCGCACAGATCTCCAAGAGCAACGACGACATCCGCCAAGAAGTGTTTGCGATGCAGCTGATCACGAAATTCCAGGACATTTTCAGAGAGAGCGAGCTCCCACTCTTCTTGCGACCGTACCGCATCGTGTCCACCGGCAAGAACAGCGGACTGCTCGAGACGATCACTGACGCGCAGTCGCTGGATGCGCTCAAGAAGAGAAGCGACTACCAGGGACTGCGCAAGCACTTTGAGCGCACGTACGGCGGAGGCGACACGACGTCCAAGGCGTTCAAAGCCGCGCAGCGGAATTTCCTGCACAGTCTCGTGGCGTACTCTCTCGTCTGCTACTTGCTGCAGATCAAAGATCGCCACAACGGGAATATCTTGATTGACACGGACGGCCACTTGGTTCACATCGACTTTGGCTTCTTGCTGGGAATTGCACCTGGCGGCAGCTGGAGCTTTGAAAGCGCGCCGTTTAAGCTCACAAAGGAGATGGTCGAAGTACTTGGCGGTGTGTCTTCCAGTCTCTTTGGGGAGTTTATCCAGCTCTTCGTGCTGGGCATGCTCGCTGCGCAGCGCAATGCCGAGAAAATCATCACGCTCGTAGAGATCATGATGCGCAACTCTACTTTTCCCTGTTTCCAGGACCGAGACGTCTCGAAAGACCTGCAGAAACTTCGCGACCGCTTCCTTCTCCAGCACTCGACAGAGCAGCTCGTGAAGGCGTCGATGAAAATGATCAGCTCCAGCTACAAGAACAAGTGGACAAAGAGGTACGACCAATTTCAGAAAATCACGAACGGCATCTTGCCATAGAAAGATCACGCATTTTATTGATGAAGAGCTCAACGCTTTCATATTCATGATAATGGCACCACGGTTAAATCATCGCTGGGGCTCGTAGTCGAACTGGGATAGACTGAGATCGTTCATGTCGTATTCCGTTGGTGCCTGTGGTCGAGCGGTTTCCGTCTTTATGATCGGTGAGCTCTGCTGCGGCTGGTAGCCTGCCATTCTTGTTGGAGGTGGAGCATTCGTGTTTGCCATTCTTGTTGGAGGAGCATTCGTGCCGATCGTGTGCAGTGGTTGACGAGGATACTGGCCCTGTCCATAGAGAGACGCGCTTGTGGAGCTAGGTGGTGGCTGATTTTGTGGTACAGCTGGATTAGGTTGATACGCTCTTTGCTGCTGTTGTTGCTGTTGCTGGTGCCCAACTGGTGCTGCTGCTGGACCTCCATGAGCTGCCGCAATAGCCTGCCTTTTGTTCATCTCAACCGCCTGCATCGCAGAGATTCTCGAGACGACTCCATTGGCAGAAGTATTGGGTTGCCTGGCAGCACCGGAACTTGTGCTCGTCGGGGCGAATGATGAAGAAGCCTCTGGTGGGCCGTTGTTATGCCGTGGCGGCGCGGAGTTGTTTGTATGATTATATCCTGCTCGAGGCGGGGTTTGCATTGGCTGTGGACGAGGCTGTACGGGGGTTGGCGCATTTTGTGGCTGCATCGGGGTTGGTGCATGTTGGGGTGCACTTGCGATTGGCGCGGCTGTAGTTAAGACAGTTGGCATCCCGGACGCTGATACTGCCATTGCAGCAGTAGCTCTCCCAGCCATTTCCGCTGGAGAGGCAGCATTCGTCGCTATTGGTACTCTGTTCGAATGCACGTCTTTGATGTGCTATCGATCACAAGAGAGTAGTTCAGTCAGCAACGTATCAGAAAGAAAGAAAACCATCAAACGCGCGGTGACGACAAATACCTCGCGATCGTAGCAGGAGTTACCCAAATATTCGCCAAACAATCGAAGTGCTCGTTTTCGAGCATCTGATATACTCGCCTTTGAAGGACACATCAAAAAGAAATGTTAGAAATATGCATGCGCCAATACACTTTCGCGTTTATAGTGTTGTGCTCCCACCTTTTTCGCTTGTTCGATGGCAGCACCAAGGTCGCGCTGCCCGTCTGCTTGTCCAAACCCAAAGTCTTCATGACTCGTACCATCCTTCAACTCGATCCTCACCAGCGAACTGAAGCCGATGCTCCATCGATCACTTTTCTGCGTTCTCTATTGGCGCACACACAGAAATACAAAACAGTATGGTCAGCACCATACCACCCAACGAACATTCATTAGCAACAGGAACAGCACACGCGTACGTATTCTTCCTTGCATTCGATGATGCGGCACGACCAGCCGTTGAACCCGAACGCCTGGTTCGCCAGCTCAATCGCTTTGCAGCTCTCAATGTACGTCAGACGGGTGCCGCCAGGCCCGGGACGGCGTGTCAAGTGGCCTTTGCCCAGCTTCTGGTGCAGGAACGCGTTCACGTTCTGCTGCTCCGTGGACTCGAAGCTCACGTTGCCGAAGCGTGCTCTGCTGCCGTTGATCGCCGACAGGTTCTGCAAGAGCTCCTTCGCGATCATGGCCGCCACCATCTGCTTCATGTCGTCGCTCATCATGACTCCACCCGCCGCCGCTGCTGGCTGCTCGCCCTCGCGCTTGGACTCGCGCTCGCTGCTCTCGTCCAGACGCCGCTTCATGTTGTTGCTTGGTTCTTCTGGCTTCGTATTTGAATTTGGTCGGTTTTTCAGGCTTCTGTCGGTTCAAAAAGTTGCAGTTGCGTGTTGGCAGAACGACATTCAAAAACAAAATTAGAAAGTTTTTGATTGCTAATTACTCACCAAATTAGCTTAAATACATTTGTAGACAAACACACATCTTTTATTTCCAATTTCACTCAATTTGCGGAATGCACATATTTAACAGCAGAAAATGTGGTTACCACTAATGTAGTCACAAGGTATCCACATATTTACAGAATTGTTATACTCAGAGTGATGGGCTCGTGTTGTCGTTGGGGGCGTGGACCACACCCAACGGGGTTGGGGCCGCTGGTCGCTGCTTCTCAGTTCATACTGGGACGCCAGCTAGTGCTGTTGAATCCACCAACAGGGTAGGCACCACTCCACGGAGTAACAGGAAGTTGCCAGTTTCTCGTGCGATACTGTTGTGCCATTGCAAAATAAGCCCAGGGGACCGTCGGGGCAAACTGCGGCACCACTCCTCCCACAACTGGATACATCTGGAGAGGAATAGGAACAGGAATAGGAATTCCAAGAGCTTGCTGACGCACTTGAGGGACGGGAGTTGCTTGAGAAGAATCAGAAGCTCGTCGAGAGCGTGGACGACCTTCAGGTACTGAACGTGGTGTCTGTCGATTTCGCTGTGGCTTGCTTGTTGATCGATCCCGCTGCGATGGAGTTGGTTGGCTACTTGGTGGCAGATTCAATCGAAACAGGAGTGCTCTCGAGCTTGATACAGCCGTATCGTTTTCTTGGAGTTGTAACCGAGTCACTGGACTTGATGGAGCAGTGTCTGAAGGTTGCAGTGGAGCTGGAGTTGGGGGAGTGGGAGCAGGAGCTGGAGCTCCCAGGGATCGTGATGGAACCGGATTTGCTGGAGGTGAATGGGGTCCTGGCGACTGGGGTGCTGGTGGTGAGAGAGTCGTTGGCGGTGACTGAGATGCTTGTGGAGACTGAGATGCTTGTGGAGACTGTGACCCTTGTGGCGACTAAGATGCTGGCTGAGCTTGAGTTGCAGATGAAGCTGATGCTCACTGTACAGATTGAGATGTTGGAGGTGACCGAGTTGCTGGGGTAGTGAGAGGCTGCTGGTAGAGACACAGATTGAGGTGGAGTCGACACTTGTGGCAGCGCTGGTAGCTGGCCTTGTGCTTGCGCCTGAGAAGAAGTTTTTCTCGGGCTTTGTGGCGATTTTTTACGTCGACGGCGACTGGGACCTTGAGGACGAGCTTGTTGTAGTGGAGTACGTCCTTGCTCTTGAACTAGTCTCGGACCTTGTGGAACTGACTGCGATTCTTTCTCCGCTTGCCCTTGCGCATGTGCGAGGCATTGGAGACACAAAAACGTATCGGCTTCCAACTCACACATCGATACAGGATCATGGAATCGTTTGTTGAATCTGCGCTGATATAGAGCTGTTAGAATGTCATTCGACTGAATCGTGAGATCCTCATCATTCGTTAGCGCATTGTTAGACCAATTAAACGACCCGTGCATGAGAATTGATGTGTCAATTATCACATCTTTGTGATGCACGAGCTGAGAGGGGTGCCGGTTCGACTGGACCGGTATCTCCACCTCGAGAAACTTACAAACCAAGGAGCTTGGACACTTCATTTGGCGCGTATTCGTTAACACTCGTACATCCACTTTGCGTTCTTGTTTCGCCCTAATCACAGCATCAACAAACAAAAAGCTTACATAGAGATATCCATGCGCAGTTTGCATTCGTCAAGTCGCAACAGAATCCACTCCAACTCGGCCTTAGAATTGTTTGGGCCAGGAAACGAGAGCAATTCCACAGCAGTCTTCTCCACCGCCGCTCGCGCGTTTACGACACTCGCTCGCATGTTATCAATGTCGTCATTCGAGAGGGAGGAAGCCTGTGCTTCCTCCCAACGCCAGCTCGTTCAGTGCCTTCTTCACGTTCGCTACAGCTGCATACACGTCATCTCGTTCCACTCCGTAGCATATCGCAACATCGGCGGTTTGCACTTGACCCCCCATGACGAGCAGAGCTGCACGCTTTCTCGACTGTGGAGGAAAGATGTCCTCCGTACTTGCACGCTTCTTCGTCCCTTCTGGTAGCGCGTCTTGCATCCTCGCGTCGTTGCCGTTCCCGTTTCTTTCTCTTTTGTTCTCTGCAAATGCTTTCTGAGTGCAAGAAAGAGATAGATAGATAGATAGAGAGAGAAGCGCGCTCTGGGCGCTTCTCTCTCTTTCTTCCTCGAGCTACGTGCTGTACCAGTCGAGGTGAGCTCCCCATGCTTGCATCAATAGGATCACCGAACCAGGTTCGTTCAAGTTGGCGGATGAGGAAGAACTAGGAGATCCTACGATGAACAAATGCAATTATCCAGATTTTCCAAAGTGGATATTCTGGACGTTTTATCCTGGTAATTATTCTTTTCTATCTTCAGAATATTGCCTGCCACGTGGTGATTCTAAGCATCCTGATTGGTGGATTTAATGTGATTAATTCATTCAAATAGTAAAATCAAGATGTGATCAGCATCGAATTTATTTTGCCGAAATTTGGCTAGCTCATAGTGAAAAAAAGAAATATGACAAATTGCTCATTTTCTACTAATTTGACAGGGCCAAAATATTTTACGAATCTTTTAGAAATCCAAAAAAATATATTTTTGACGAATCAAAAATTACTTTTTAGAAAACGGTTGTCGTTGGAACGTTGGGAACACTTGGCAGCAAGAGAGAGGGGGAACCGCATAAGTGCGATTTAGGCACATGACTTGTTTTTTGTATGGGAGGTCCCCTCTCTTCCATCATGACCGCCCCCTTGTTGTCTTGCGCAACGTGCCATGTGTCGCTCATTCCCCGATCTCCCGCCGTCAAAGCAACAACACCCGCCGCTTTCTCCCTCCTCAATCACAACAAGATGTCGGACGTCAACACCCTCGTGTTCCAGCCACTGCAGCAGTTCTTCAAGAACAGCGTGCACCTTGTGAAGAAGTGCACCAAGCCAGACCGCAAGGGTGCGTTCTCGTCACGATTGCATTCTTGCCTCGCTGTCTCTCTCACTCTGTGTGAATATGCATATGTTGGACTTGTGTATTGACATGTGCATGCTTGTCTTTCCTATATGCCATTGCTCACAAATAGAGTTCACCCGTATCGCGGCTGCCACGTCGGTCGGCTTCCTGATGATGGGCTTCATCGGCTTCTTCGTCAAGCTCGTGCACATCCCGATCAACAACATCCTTGTTGGCGGCGGAAGCGCGTAAGCCGGACCGCCCCCGACAGTTTTTCCCGTTCCCGACGAGGCGAAGAGGAGACGAAAGAGAGAGAGAGAGAGCGAGTGATTGGAAATGGGCTGCATGCCTGTTGCCATTGTTCGTCTGACTCTCTCTTGACCGATTCCTCGCCGTTTATCAAGATCTTTATCGAGCGTCTGCCATGCGCCACCGCCACGTACACACAACAACAGAAAACAACACAAAAACACACAAGAACAAGTGGGAGCGAAGATTGAAGCTCTCACGAATCTAGATGGAGTGGAGAAGGCTGCGCGTGGTGAGGATCTCGACATGGTTTTCTTATTTATGATCCGCCAGATCGCCGTCTCTCATACCTGCATGCGCTCGCTGCCTCCACCCCGCTCGATTATAAACCATGGCAGTCGACACCCTCGGTAAATGGCTTGATAAGAAGTCAATCTAATAGATATAGTAGTTTGATTATATCCGCCCTCCGTCTTGACTCACCCTCAGTATTTTTGGACCAGGCGCTCGCTCTGTGGACAATCACATCCAGTTTCGCGCAGCAGGCATTTGCGAACAAGAGTGGTGAGAAGCCATGGAGCACCTGGACGAGCTCTCTCCGCAAGAACACGCCCACGCGTCAGCGCTGGAGTGCGAGCGCCTCTGTCGCATGAATGGGAATCCGCTCACGAAGCGAGCGTTCGCGTCGCG
>JAASFI010000537.1:0-24387 GCA_023333705.1 Globisporangium viniferum | reverse complement strand
GCGGGCCAGTTCTGCGAGAAGGGCACCAACTTCTGCCGTCCGGCCAAGTACCAGAACGAGTGCTTCAACTACGCGATCGGCTTCTTCGTCGAGGGCTGCGACGCCGGCTTTGAGTGCCGCAACAGCAAGTGCGAGTACAAGCATCGCAGTCACAAGCACAAGGGCAACAGCAACAACATCACGCACGGCCGATGCTTGAACCCGGCCACGGGCAAGTACATCGACAAGTGCGACCCTGGTTTCGTCTGCCGCAACGGCAAGTGCGACTACGCATAAACTACACCAGTGCTCAGGATGATGCAGACCGTTCGGTTTGCTTTGCGTGTGTGTGTCGACGTGGAATACGAGTACGTTCAGAGACTGAGAAAGAGTTACTACGGGTAGTATTCGTTACTCTAGCGATTAACATTGAAAATTCGTACACAAAAAACGCATTAGTTGAACTATGAACAGTACTCGGTGAAGTGCAATGCTCTACTGCATGGAAGTAAGATGTTTCAGAGCATTGGGAGATGCTGATTTATAACCTGTGACCAAGCATTACAATATTGGGCCAAAGTGACGACACCAAGCAACCTCATTTATATCTGAATCAGACACGGAAGTTCAACCTCAGGCAGGAGACGTGTCTGAGTTGGTTAATGGAGACGATGCGGGAGCGGTCTCATTTAAATCAGGATTTATCTGGAGGGTCGCAATTATTTGAGCTGTGCTGCGATTTTTCGTAGACCAAGCAGCACGTTCTCATTCCCAACCTATCAAAAGAATCCTTGGTCTGCTTCCTGTGTGCGCTTGCGAGGTCATCACTCAGGTCCGAGTTCGATGGCCCCAAAAATTTGGCAGCTGGTAAAGCTAGGCAGCTGTCACTAGTAATTTTTGGACAATCCGACCTCCAGTTCTCAACGCAGTGACCAGGAGTGACGTGGGGTTGGATTCGGATGGAGTGCGAGGAGTATGCAGAATCACCACATGACTGCCAGTCTTGGCAGGTGAAGATCATCTGAGCAGAACGCTCAGTGTACCAAGCAGATGTGACGCACATGAGTACCCCAATAGACAAAGCCGCTTCCGATTCATCATTCACGACTGTAGCACCAACAGTTTTTGCTTCCGTGTTTCACTTCACACAAGGATTTTTATTTTCGACAGAATCGCCATGTTCGTCACTGTCTTAAATAGAAATGTATGTTTTTGACATTTTGGTATTTTCGACGCATTACATCTGTCCAAAATTGTCTGGAGGGGTGCTATCTCGAAGAAGACAAGATAATTTGGATCAAGTTGAAGAAGATCAGCGTCGCTCTCTGTGCGCGTATATCTGCTTGTGCGTCGATTGAGACGCATCAGCAGCCCACCGAGCAAGCATCCATTCATTCGCCACTAGCTGTCAAACCACGTCACCATGGCGTGCGGCTTCTCTCCGAATCTGGCGATAATGCTCGAGCAGCTGGCGCAGGAGAAGGAGAAGAAAGCACTCGAAGCCGAGCAGCTCCTGGCGACCACGACGCAGCAAGTGGCGCGCACCAAGCACAAGATCGCGCAGGTAGAGGCCGACGCGCAGCAGACAAACGGGTACGACTGGACCAAGACCTACGAGCGCTGGGACGCGTGGGAGGACCCCGAGGAGCTCGCGCGCAAGGAGCAGGAGGCGCGGGAGCGCAGCGAGCGCGCGGCGAAAGCGCAGATGGGGTGCAATCACGACCACTCGGCGGTGAGACAGACATTTTTCCTATTGTGAATCCGCTGCTTGGTTCTTTTCTACTAACGATGGCATACTACTATTGTATCTCGGTATCCCAATCTGTAGGAGCAAAAGCTGATGGACATGACGACCAAGGAGAAACTGGAGCACTGTGACGAGTTCCGCAAGCTCGGCAACCTGTTCTTCCAGCATGGGCAGTACCAGCGCGCGGCGTACCATTACCACAAGGCGCTCGTGTATTTTGAGTACATATTTCCCGAGAGCGATGACGAGAACGCGTGGCACGACGACCTGAAGCTCAAGGTGCTGCTCAACTTTGCTGCGTGTCGCTTGAAGACGAACCACCTCGACGACGTGATCCACCATGCGGACCAAGCGCTGGCCATCGACCCTGCGAGCGTCAAGGCGCTGTATCGGAGAGCTCAGGCGTACCGCTTACGAGACGACTTTGAGCTCTCGCTGCAGGATATCACCAAAGCCATCGAGCTGTCGTCGACCTCAGAGGTAGCGACACAGGCGGTCGACCCGCTGCTCGTGCAGGAGAAGACGCTGTTGCAGGCAAAGATGCTCGCGTACAAATTGAGGAGCAAGCAGGTCTCCTCTGCCATGTTCAAGACTGCAAGCAACGCCAACAATAACAGCAGAGCGAGTGCCTCAGGCATCTTCCAAGCTGGACAGGCTGGCGATATGCCCGACGCCTCGGTGCTGCATCTGGATCTTTCAAAGTCGCGCAGCACCGGCAGTGCCAGCAACTCCGCTGACTCCCCCGAGATGGCTACATTCGACAGCTGGCAGCCGAGCACGCTCGGTCTTAGCAAACTCGAATCGGTTCTAGCAAAACTCAAGCTGAACCACCAGAGCTGATTGATACTGGAGCAGTTGAAAGGGGAAAAGAGAAAGAAAGAAACACAAAATATATTCTATAGCTTTTTAAAAAAGGGGGTGAAGGGCTCACTCACTCACTCAGCACTTGTGCTGAGTGAACACGGCGGTGCTATTTAATCGAACTTGTACGAGTTGGAGGCCATGGAGATCTCGCCGCACATGTACGTGGAGCGCTTGCCCTTGTTCTTGGCCTTGGTGAAGTCCTTGCCGCGCACCTTGATGAGGATGTTGTTCGCCTTGCTGCCCACGCCCGCGCTGCCGAACGTGCCTTCGTCTGTAGCATTTTGAAGAAAACAAAACAAACAATAGCAGCATGAGTGACCATGATCCGGTATCAGCGACAGTAGAAAAAGTGACTGGGTGTGATGAACACGTACAGCTGTTGTCACGGAGACTGTCGTCGACGATCTGCTGCGACCAGTAGTCGCCATCGACGCGCTGGAATGGCACGCCTGTGGATCCACCAGTGACCTTGGCCTGGAGTGAATACAACATAAATAGACAATATACCAGTGGTGAGTTAGCACGAGCGCCTGGAATCAATCCACTCAGTGAAGATAAATAAATAAGAACGTACCGGCTTGTCCACCTTCTTTGGCTGCCATTCGAGAGCGGCCTTGGCAGCGGCGTTGCGGCGCTCTTCTTCCTTGGCGAGCGCGTCTTCGTCGTCCGAGGACTCGGAGTCCGAATCAGACGAAGACGAGGAGTCCGACGACGAGGAAGAAGAAGAGGAGGAGGAATCAGAAGACGAGTCGGAAGACGAAGAAGAGTCCGAGCTGCTCGAGTCGCTCTTGGCCTTCTTCGCGGCCTTGGTCTTGGCGGCGGCGGCAGGAGCTTCTTCCGCCTTTCGCTTCTTCGATGGAGTAGCAGCTGGAGCCGCAGCAACCTTGGTAGGAGCAGCAGTAGCAGACTTGGTCTTCTTCTTGTCCTCTTCTTCGTCAGACGAAGAGTCGGACGAGGAGGATGAAGAGGACGACGACGACTCTTCCTTCTTCTTGGCAGCAGCAGGCTTGCCATTCGCAACTGGAGCTGGCGCCGCCTTCTTCGCAGCAGCAGCTGGCGCCTTCTTCGTCTTCTCCTCTTCTTCGCTCTCATCGTCAGATTCCGAACCGGAGCTGGACGACGACGAGGAGGAAGAAGCAGCAGCCTTCTTAGCGGCTTCAGCCTTCTTTGGCGATGGCTTGGCGGCTTCGACCTTCTTCACAGCAGCGGCAGCAGGCTTCTTCTTCTTCTCGTCTTCCTCGTCCGAAGAGGAGTCCGACGACGAAGAGGAAGACGACGAGGATTCGTCCTTCTTCGCAGCGGCAGCAGGCTTGCCATTCGCTTGCTTCGCTGAGGACTCCTTCTTCGCTGGTGCAGGCGCCGCCTTCTTCGCTGGCGCTGGCTTCTTCTTCTTCTCCTCTTCAGACGAAGAAGACGACGACGACGAAGAAGAAGAAGAAGAAGACGAAGAGCTCTTCTTAGTCTTGGACGCGTCCACGACAGCCGAGGCAGGGATCTCCTCCTTCTTCACCGGCTTGCCAGACAAGTACTGCTTGTAGATCGACAGCAAGTCGTCCTCAGGCTTGAAGTTCTTCACGTTCTACTCCACATATAGCATACAATACACAGGATCAGTTGGTCACAACGCTACAGACAACATGCGATGGCTCCATAAAGACCCAGCGGCTCAATGGCAAATCACAGCACAACACACAACAGGACACGCACCAGCTTGGCTTCCTTCTGCAGCGCCGCGGCCGACGCTTTCATGCCGGAGCTCGCGAGCAGCGCATGGATCAGAGGGTAGACGTCGCTGGCGACGACGTTCGCTTTCTTCACAGCCATCGTTCTGTGTGTTTCTGTGTATTTGGGGAGTCTGCGGGGCGTCGGTGGCGGTGGCGGTGCGCTGCTGCTGCTGCTCAAATGGTGATCTGTCAATCAATCAATCGAAGCAATCGCAAGCGCGCCGTTTTGAGCTCCTCCATTCGATGGTCCCGCATCCAGTTTCAGAGGTTTTGCCCTTTGATTGGGTGGATCTGCTTTAAAAGGGTATTATAAGATGCGTTGTTCTTGATTATAATTTATCC
This sequence comes from Globisporangium viniferum, assembly GCA_023333705.1. NCBI lineage: Eukaryota > Oomycota > Peronosporomycetes > Pythiales > Pythiaceae > Globisporangium > Globisporangium viniferum. The sequence continues at coordinate 19,731 of JAASFI010000537.1, read as the reverse complement.
TTTGATAGCATATCTAAAATCAACTGCAGACATAATCCGTTACCGATATAAAAATCATGTTGGAATTTTACATTACAACTATTATTTAAAATTTAAATCATCGTTTCATCCTACTGGTGGCAGTTGTCATGGTTTGCGCACTTTCCAATTCAGAAAGCACCTCCCATCATTTTCAATTCAACAGGCAGTGCGGAATCCAAAAAGCAACTGAGTGACGAGAGAGAGAGAGAAGTGAAGATGGAGGAGTTCTTCCAGTTCGTCGGCCGTGCGTCGTCCGCTGCTGCTGCTTCTGCACCGAACTCGCTGCTGGCGCGCGAGAAGCTCTTTCTCTACGCGTCGCCGCGCGAAAACCCCATCGACCGGTGCGTCTTTGCTGCAGTGCATTTGCGTTCGTTGAAACACAAAGCTGGTGCGTCCAGGAAAGGACACGACGAGATAGACTGCGTTTGTGCACCATGAGCGAATGGCGCCATGTTCAGTGTGGTTGTCTGTGCGTGCAAGGCGCTTGCTTGTGGTGATCGTGCTGACTAGATTGTGAATCTGTGTCTGTGCGGGTTTGATGGCATGTATAGATGCGGCGAAGTGCAGGTGGGGGCGTACTTTGCCTGCTCGGGCATCAGCTACTACGAAGACCAGTGCTGGATGAAGATCCGCCGCGGCGTGTTCTCGAATGCCAAGCTGAACGGCTATATCCGCGTGGAGTTTGACTTTTCGGGGTCGACTGTGGCGAACAGCGACGACGGCGAACTGCCATCGCACCAGCAAACGAGTGTCGCGAGCGCGCGTTCGGTGCAGTTCAAGTACCTGAAAAGACTCCCGAGTATGTGTGCATTGTGTACATGTTCCCGCATATTGTTGTGGTTGTTCTATTCTGCCGAAAGGGTGCTGACCGCTGTTTACGTGTGTACGCGCAGACTTTCCATCGTTTTTCTGTGCCCGAGAACGGCTGTTGGTGTCGCGCATCCCGGTGTTTAACGCGCGTGAGAGTCGAAAGAGCTTCTCGTCGGACGATGACTTGCAGTCGAAGAAGAAACAGCAGCAGTCGCACGCTCATCAGCAGCGCTTTCTGCCTCCAGTGAGCGTCTTCCAGGCGACAGAATGCCAGTTCAACCAGGATTTCACGCAGATGGCGCTCAAGATCACGTCAACGTTTGGGATGCTTGGCTGGGTGACGGCGTCTTTCCACGACACGCTCATTCTTGTGGAAGATCCGCGTCAACAGGGCAACTGGAATCACCCTGTGTACATGCAGAATGTGGCGACAAAAGCAGGTAAATTTATGGGAGAGCTGCCTGTGCGAGCGATTCCGAGCCTGCAGACGCCACGGTTAGGCAACATCGAGTCGTACCGGATCGTCGAAGCCGTGGAAAGGAAGCTCGTGAAGGACCAAGTATGGATCAAGATCCAGAACTTCGCTTCTCCAGTTGAGCCAGCAGCAGCTGCTGCAGCTGTTTCTGATTCTGCTGGTAGCGATAGTAACCAGGAGGCTGATGGTGACAACAACGACACCTCTGATAGTCAAGCCGAGATGAAACCCGCTTTGAAGGAGGCGTGGATCATCGAGCGCAACGTGAACTCTGGTGAGCGCGTGACCGTCCCGTGGGGCTTGGATTCAATCAAGATCGAGCCAAACAGCGACCGCGAGGAGCGCTTTTACCGCAATGTGTACAGCAGACGACCGCTTCCGCTGCGCAAGAGCCCCGAGCTGGCGGCAGAGATTGTCGGTCAAGTGGACCCAGGTGCCGTCTTCTCATCGCCCGTGCGAGTCTTGAATGCGCAGGGGCGAATGTGGATCCGCGTGCCACTTTCGAGCGACGAGAACCCGCAGGATGCAAAGAATTTCGGGTACGCGATCCAGTCGAATGCAAAAACGAACCGCTGCATGCTGCAAGAGATCGCGCCGCCTGGGAAGATGCCGCCGACACAGTACTTCCAAGTGTCGACTAGCAACGCGCAAAGCGGTCCGGAATCGAATGGAGCTGGGGACAACGTGGTGGTAGCGCGCGCCGAGCCGTCTGCTACTTCAAAGGAGCTGTTTGCAGTGAAGAACGGTGCCATCTTGAGCGTGCTCGGTTCGCTCTACGTGCGAGAGGAGCGCCGAATGTGGCTGCAAGTACTCGCGACTGACATTGACCCCTCCATGCGCGTGAAGCAGGAGAATGTCGTGCTTTCCGAAGAGGAGCAGCATCAGAACGTGGTGTATCTCCCAGTTTGTGATTCGTCGAACCCTGTTGATCCTGTGCTCCGACCAATCTATCGCCAGCTGGCGAAGATCCCGAATCCGAATGTGGCCCACAGCGACGAGAAGAAAAGCGCTGCGCGTGTGGTCTTCAGTGGACGCGCGTCTAAACTATTTGGTTCGCAACTGATGCAGCCATCTACAATCGACTTGCCATCGTCGACAAGCAAGAAAGTGAGCTCATCGCCAACTCGTGGTCCTGCCGCGGCTGCAGCGGGTGAGACGCAGGATCCAGCGCAGGCGTTGAAGGACGAGATCAACAGCTGGCAGCTCGAGAGCGAGCACTTGAACGCGATCACCACGTACGTGTACAGCGGAGTTGGATATCTTACCGAGTGCTTCAAGCGTCCGTTCAGCTCCTGTCTGGCGAAGAAAGAAGCCATGCAGAAGTACGAGCAGCTCTACCAGCAGGACGAGGAAGAAGACGACCTGGAGTACGGCAAACTCTCTCCGGATGTGCGTGTGTAGCAAGCGAGCGAGCGATGGGAATGAAACCAGCAATCACGAGGGGAGTGATGGCAACGACGCGAGTAAGTCCAATACTTTGTTTTCTTCAATGTGTATGTATCATATCAAACGATATCCAATTGTTTTCGATATCTGTGTTGAGTGCGTTTTCGGGGATTTGATCACTCACGCTCATTTACGAGAAGACTGCAGTAACTTTTGGCGCGGATCCCATTTCCCGAGCACCATCAATCGCTTCTTCACATCGATCGACAGCTCTGCGGCTTCGGAGAATGAAGGCTACAAAAAGAAGGGAAAAACAGTTAGTCCAACAATCGAAACTCAGGAACATGATGCACCCAGAGCGGTACTTACCATGAAGGATTCCTGCTGAGCTTGCGATCCATCTTCGTACGCCTCGGCCAAATTGCTCGCCTGATTTTTTTTACGCATGCGCTTCATGACAGGACTCAGCGGGCGAACTCTCGTGTTCACCTCGTCTTGGTCGTCTTCATCGTCAGCTCGAACATCGGTTTCTCCACGCGTATCCCTAGTTGTAATCTTGGGAGGACGACACGGGTTGCCTCTGTTTGCCTCAGCGACGTCTTTCCACGCGAGCGCGTAGTTCTGCCAGTAGAAGAACGAGACGCTCACAAGCCGATTCGAGTGGTACGTCTCAGCTTGCGCTCTTCGCTGCCGACTCTGCTGCTTACCTGACACCAAGCTTCGCCATAAGGAGAGCACTTTCTTTTGAAAGTTGCACTCAAAATCGTACTGAAGCGCTCGACTGCGGCGCTCTCGCTCGGCCCATTGCCGCCAAGATCGCCAGATGATCTCGATCATGCGCTTGTTGCTGAGTGAAGTGAGCTTCGCCATGCATGAGAGCAGCGAGAAGCGCTTCTTCTGCTGCGTCTGCACCGCAGTTCGCCACGAGTTCCAGAACTTGCGCCTCAATCTCGAGTCGTGGTGGTACTCGGCGGCTTCAAGCTGATCTTCCCGATTTGATTTGGCGCGTTGAGCGAACTTGTACCAGGCGTTGAGGGCTTTGATGCGCAATTGGAGCTCGAATTGGTGATTTGCCTCCTGCTTGCGACGCTTTCGCCCGACCAATTGCAGCCAGTGGGTCCAGACAACTCGTGCGCGTCGATCATCCTGCTCTCGAGTCATGTCCGCGCAGAGCTGTCGCCAGTATTGGAATTTGGACGTGACTTGCCGCCAGCTACAAAGCATCTTCTTGACGCGAGCTCGCAGCAGAAAATGCTCGAATCGACACGCGATCGCTTGTTTCACGTTCCAGCGCCAGAGCGTCAGGTGCTTGCGCAACGAGAAAGTGCGATAGAGGCGCCGAAGCTTGGTGGCTGTGCTATGATTCCGCCAGTGGTGAACAGATTTGGTCAGTCTCCATGTCAAAAGCGCCTCGGAAGCACACGCTACCTTCAGATCAAGAGTTTTCCGATCTTGAACGCGCTGGTACCAGCGCTTGCGAAGACATCTCGCCAAATAGTGTCGCGTACATTTGGTGTACACATCCGTCTTTGCGAGCCGCCTCGAGACGAATTGCCGCCAGCGCAGCCACACGGAGTCCAGTGTCGCATGTCGACTCCTGGACATCAGTGCCAGTACCTGAATTTTGCGCGTGCGCTGATCGCGTTTCCAGTCGTTCCACGTGTGGAAAGCTCGCATGAGCCATCGCCACTGTATCGCCTTGCACAGTTTTCTTACACGCTTGGATTTCTTGACCAGGGATCGCCAGTGCTTGAGGATTTGCGGGAGCGTCGTGTCGTAGTTGCGGTTGGAAAAGTATTCGAGCACCAGGTGAGCTCGTTTGCGCCACTGCTGATTGATCTGGAGGCTTTGCAGCGCGCGTCGCTTGTAGAATTTGGTCATGTGTTGCTGCTCACGCTGGGATTTCGCTCGAGTATGGCGCACACAGCGCATGAAGTCGTGGGTCCACACGAGCCAGTACTTTGTCACAATGCGCGCTCGATGGTACATCTCGAGACTCGTCCGCAAGTGGCGCTTCTCCTCGACGTAGAACTTCCACGCTCGCCAGTGGTTCTTGACGCACTTGCGCTCTTTGCGGATCATCTCGGTGTTCACGATCGTCCAGAGCTCGCGGTCGCGGATCCGCTGCTGCTGGAGCTTCTTCACACTCTGCACCACGTGTTTCCAGCCACGAAACACGTTGGCAATCGAGAGCGTGCATCTTTTCTCCTGGAACTTGTGGACGACCCAGCGGACGCGCCTGCTTCTATCACTCCAGGACCGCCAGATTGTGAAATGCGCATGTAGTTTGCGCATCCGGTAGAACAAGCGCGCGTGAAAGATGTGGCGCCACCGCTGCCAGGACGTCTCGAGGTCCCAGTCGATCTCAAAGCGCTGGAAGAATCGAGCTTTCTGAGCCAACGCGATCGCGATTGAGACAAGACATACATCTTCTTCAGCTTGAAGACGGTCATTTGGAGGTTCTTTAACACCGTCTTGATCTGGTGATGCTTCAAGTTGGCTGAGCGATAGACGGTCACCACCTTCTGACAGTTCTGTCGTCAATGGTGGTTGCGATGATGCCAGAGCACCATTCGCCTGAACAAGAGCAAGAGGGACGATGAGCACCTGTTTCAATCGCTTGCGGTGGCTCGCAAACTGCTTCCAGAGCAAAAAGCGGAACCTCAAATGATTCCCATTCGCAGCGCTGCATAGAATCTGTCGGAAGCGTCTCTGGATGGTACTCCAGTGTCTCCAACTTTGAAAACAGTCGTGCACCTGGTCGAGATTCTGTTTCAGCTGCAATTTGTGCTGGAAATTGCACACATTGTGATGCAGCATCACGTGTTTGCGCCACGCAACAAAGCAAGTCTCGATGTTGCGCTTTTTGCTTGCGCCGAGCATCTGCTCGATTTTGCACAGCACTACAAACTTTCGCCATTGCTGGAGTGACCGCTTGGCGATGTGGAGATCGCGAAATTGGTTTGCGAGGCGAGCTTGTTTGCATTTGTGCGTGTGTTTCACCAGCGCATTCCACACAACGCGCGATGAAAGCTGCGAGTGTAGAGTGAGCGCCTTCGCGGTCTTGAGCTTGAGAAGTTTTCGATTTGCAGCGAACTCCTGCCACGACGAGAACGTTTTCCGCTGGACCGAGTGGCGCAACAAGTTCACATAGTGCGCGAGTTTCTCGCGATGGCTTCTGCAAGTCGCAACCCACAATCTCCACTCGCAAAAGCACAACAACTGCAACTTTGCGGCGCGGAACTCACGTGCACGCTCGACAAGTTTGCGCTTGCGCTTTTGCGCGATCGCAAATGCGCGAAAGCTGTGAAGAACCTTGTACTGGCTGGAAAACTGCATTCGGACAAGCACAGACTTGATTTTGTGCTTATCAATGCGATTCTTCGTGACGAACTTCCTCCAGTTGTCGAAAGAGCGCTTGACCACCTGGGTGCTCGCAAAGCCGATCGAGAGCAGCGTCATCGCCTTGCGCAACTTGTTCTCAACGACAAAGCGCTTCCAGAGCTTGAGCATGCGCTTCCGCGCGGACTGCAAGTACGTCGATTCGATCGCTTGCTGGAAGCGCAGGAGCATACGCTTGTCCTCGCAGAACTCGCGCCACAAGCTCCAGGACCGCTGGATGCACTTTCGCTTCCCTGTGTGTTCAATCACAAACAGTTTGCGCCAGAAACTCCACGTCTGTAACTTCAACAGCGCGCTCGAGGTCTCGCTCACGATCAACTGATACCGTCTTAATTCTTTTCGGTATCGTGTCATACTGTTCCAGCTCACAAAGCAGCGGTACACCACACGGAGTCTCCATCTCACCAGCAGTTGACGACCCACGACCTGGATATGCCTGGCGCGGCGTGTCATCTGCCTCCAGTCTCTAATCGCACCTTGTAGGGCTCGTGTGCTGTGATGCGCTTCCGCTTGATCCAGACTCTCGTGTCCTCGTTTGCTCAGATTGTGGTACAACACCAGCGCGTTCCAGGCTTTCCGGAGAAACGCACTCTTCCACGCCAGCGCAGCTCTCACAATCCGCTCGGCTCCGATGTTCCTGCGCTGAACAACACATTTCCACGCGCTCCAGGCTTTTGGCAGCAGCTTGTTCTGCTCAAAGTGTTGCTTCGCCAGCTTCTTCTTGCGTGATGCTACAGCAACTTGGCGCCAGCGCAAGAAGTTGCTCGCAACGTGCTGGTTGCGCATCATGGCGAAGAACAGCTTTGCCTTGTTCACCACAGCGCAGTTGTGTTTCCTTTGCGCTGTGAATTGCTTCAGCGCTATTACCCCTCTCTGCAGCGCCTTGATCTTGCAAAACGCAAGCACAGTGTGCTCACATGTGAGCTTGTTGTGTGTGTGCTCATGCCACGCAAGCAGCACAAGTTTCGCGGTCTTTGCGTCGCATTTGCTGGAAAGCGTGCGCGCGATCGCCGTCATTTTCTTCTTTTGCGTGGCCCACGCCTGCCAACCGCGGAAGGACGAGCAGAGCAGCAGCACCTGGAGCCGCTCGGTGTTTGCCTGGAGCTGCTTGCGGTGGAACTGCATGAGGAACGTGAACGCGCGCCAGGTTTGCCAGGTATTGCGAGCGAGTCGCGCCTCGTACGTCGCCTGTGTGACTGTGTTCTGAACGCGCTTCGTTCGTCGCGTGACAGCGAATCGCTTCCAAACCCCAAAGAGCGCGCGCACGAGCTTGACGCAACTCAGCCTGTACGCCTGGAGCACCAGGTTGCGCTGCATGCGCGTCTGCAAACTCAGGCGCTTCCATGTGCTGAAGTAGAGCTGGCACGCGCGCCGCGAGCGCCAATTGCTCGCCTTGAGGCTGGAAATCTTCTTTTGCAGCGCGTTCTTCATGAACTGTCGCCATTTGCGCCAGCTTTGTCTGGTTTTGCTCGCAATGTAGAGATTTGCAACCAGTTTCTGCTGTTTAGTGCTGATTGCAGAGGCGCGCCAATGTGAAAAGAACTTGGAGATCTGCGAGTGCTGCCATTTCTCGAGCGCCAGAAGCGTTTGCTCTCGCTCTTGTCGCTGATCTTGAGCCATAGAAGCCCAGGTTTCGAAGGTCTGAGCCAGCGAGAGCTTGTTCCACCGCACGAGCATCTGTTGGAGCATTCGCTTGAAAGCATCGTCATCCGCAAGACTTGAGCAAGACGAGGAGGACTGTGCTGTTTCAACCAGTCTGTGGAATCGGTTGACCTCGAGCTGCTGGCGCTTCTTGTCTTCGTGAAACAACGTCCACGCCTGCCAGGCTCTCGCGAGCAGCTTCTTGAGACAGCTCATGCGCTTGACGTCCTCGCAGATCGATACTCTCGTCATGCGGTCGCCGATCTCCTGCGAGAGCCGTTCATTCAGGAAAGCAGCGTGGAGCTGCTGGAGTTGGCGCACTTGGAACTTCTCTTCTCGCTTGCTGACCACGTACTGACTCCAGCCGTTGTGGAACACTGTTGCCATCAATCCTCGCTGCTTGCTGTGTATTCGCTGTTTGATCTGCCTCGAGCGATTGGTGAACTGCTTCCAGCGCATCACAATGCTCTGCAAGTTTGCATGTTGTCGCTTGAAGAGCGCTCCACTGCGAAGAAGCTCCACGGAACGACAAAGTTGCTGGTGCCATCTCCAGTGAGCCCAGAACGACTGGACAGTTCGAGCCTCTGTGCTCACACAGAGGTGGTTGGCTTTGTCCTTGAGACTGCGTCGATACAAAGCAAAGCTTTGCCACGCCATGAACGCCATTCTCGCGCATTTCCCATCCTGTTGCCGCTGTTTCGCTTTCACTCGTAGTCTTTGCTGGAAAAACGCTTTCCACAATATCCAAGCTCTTGCAGCCAGGTCAGTTTCGCACAGCACAGCGAACCGCAATCGAATGCGTTGCATCTGGTGCAATTCGTGGTGAATGCGCTCTTTCCACGAATGGAACACGTGCAGCACCAGCGCGTTTCGAATCCGCGAGAGCATCTGCAGTGCTGCTTGCTTGATTTGGACGCTGTGGGTCCACGCGTCAAAGGCTTTGCGAGTATCATGCGATCTCCACACATCGGAGAAATGACGAAGCAATTTGGAGCATCGCGCAGTTTTTCGCCAGGCTCTCAGCGCTCTTCCAGACGCTCGCATGCGATGAAAAGTGGTCGCGCGATCGGAATTCCGTCTCTTGTGCTTGCAAAGTACTCGAAATTGGTCCAGTTTGCTGAAAAAAAGGTTCAAAGTGTGGTCTTTCCACTTGGTGACTGCGATTCGCGTGTGTTTCACGTCAATTGTGAGCAATTTCCACGCGAGAAACGCTCTCGACTCGCGCTGATGACAGAGCATCCCGCTCGCACGCACCAGCAACGTCCTCTTGCGCTTTCTATCAATTGTAAACCGCTGCCAGCGCTGGAAATGCCTCGGAAGCAGCGAAAAGACTCGAAACACCACCGCTTTCTGCTTGAGCTGCTTGTAGAAACGGCGCCTCCCGGTGAACAACGTCCACGCTGCGAGCGTTTGCTGCAAGAGCGTGTAATTCGAGAACTTGATCGCTTTCCGGAACGTTTTCTTGAGCAGTTTGCGCAGCCGCACGCGGGTTTCCCATCGCTTGACGCACTTTTGCAGTCGGAGGAGCTTGAGTTTCCTCAGGTTCTCCTTGTATTGAGCCCTTCGTTTGCGTTGAGAATTCAAGAAGCTCGTCCAGGAAGTGAAGAATACGGCAAGCGAGCCCTGTTGGCTCAGAAGTGCTACTGTCGAGTGGATCTTCTTCAGCTGCTTGGACTTAAGCGCTCTTGTGCGAAGTTTCGCTACCGCCTTGACGAGTTGAGATCGCTGGAGTTGACGACAAATGACACCGAATCTAAGGCGCTCACGACCTCGATTCCGATTCCACTGTCGCCATTTACACAGCATCACCGCTTGTAAGTGGCGGTGATAACGAGCTTTTGCGGTCTTTGATAGTGTCAGCAGCCGCTTCTTCTCTTGATGGAACACCTTCCATTGCCGGAAATGCGCCTCTAATCTCGTTTGCCGCCATAGCTCCATACAGCATTCCAGTATTCGCGCATTCTTCTTCCGTGATCGAGAGTGCTGGCGCCAAAACACCAATGCGCGATGCAGTCTCTTGTGCGAAAGCTCGTCGATAGCATCCTGAGCTGCGAGTCGCTGCTTGCGTTTGGCCACCCAGAGATTCTTCCACGCGTGGAAGTACATCTCGGACGATTTCTCTTTGCTGGCCACCAACATCTTTGCGACAAGGCGTCGGTGGTCTCTGCGCAGCCGCCACCTTATCTTCCACTTCAGGAACGAAGTCTGGACGCGCTGGCGCTGCCATCGGGAGATCACGGCGCTCACTTGGCTCTGCTGCTTGAGTTTGTGGAGAAACGAACGTCGCCAGATGGACCAGCACTTATTGAGGCACGCAGTCGACTGGTTCTTTGCACAGAGCTGCTGACGGGCGAGCAGCTTCTTCTTGACTCTGAGCACATTCTTCCACTTCCCAAAGACTCGGATCACGCGCCGCAGCTCCAGTTTCTTGACGATACGATCGAATTTGGCTCGCTTTTGCTGCTTGCGACTCCGAAATCGCTGCCACGAGCTGAAGAATCGCCGACGATACAAGTTTTCAACGAGACAGTCGGCTAGTTGCAGTCTCCTGGTCTCCTGGAAGCACAATCGCCACGTCTTCCACGTTCGAATGAGAAGCGCCTGGCGCACGATGACGTTCTTGACTCTGGAGCTCTTGTGGTTGTATTCGATTCGCATCTGGACAAACCACGTCCATTGTTGGAAATGTTCGGACACTTTGGCGATGGACTTCTGGGAGACCAGCTTTGTCGCAGAGCTCTTCTGGACTCGCTTGGCTTGTAAGTTGCTCTGGAACGCCTGCCAACAGAGACCCAAGGTCCTCCAAGTACGCTTCTGGTGGATATGGGCTGTGATCTCGATAGTACGCTGCTGGTTCTGCACGAACGCCTTCCATAGCAAAATGAAGAGATTCCGCAAGTGGTCGTTGTACGCATTCTGGAGCAAATTCACGGTCCGACGCAACTGCGTAGCTCTCCGCCACGCGTTCCACAAATTCCGCTTCTCAATTCGCTGGACGCAAGTTATGAGGACTTCATCATGGTCCTGAGAAGCTGTGAAGTACAATTTCCAGTGCTTGAACACTTTTGCGACGAACTTGTCCTCAAGTCGCTCAACCGCATCGATCACCACGAGCATGTTCACGCGCTTCCGCTCGCGCTAAATCGCCCATTCCGAGAACACTTTGCTGATCATCCGTCGGCTTCTTCGATGTCGAAACTGGATTTCCAACTGGCAAAGCGTTTGCTTTACCAAGATAAAGTTCTCCCAGCCCTGGAAAACGCGCTTCTTATCCCTTTTAGAGCTCTTGCGGTGCCAGTACGTCAGTTTGGTGTTGAGTTTGCGCATTCGCTGGGTCTGAGCTCGCCAGTCACGCCAGAAATGCTCCAGCAACCGAGTTTGGAAGTGGCTTGTAGCGCTCTGAGCCTTGAGATTGGACTCTCGTCGGCTCACAACATGCTGCTTCCACCGCGTCATCGCTCTGCTCTGTGTTACTTGGACGTAGAACCGAAGCACTGCCTGATCTGTGGCTATCGATTGTTTCCACTCAGCGAACGCACCTTGAAGTAACCTCCTATCACAGTACCTCGTAGCTGCCTGTAGACTCTGAACGTGACGCATACACTTTCTCCAGTGCGATAAGCACGCGCGCATGTTGCTCCGGTCGTGCCGTTGAGTGATCCATGAACTCTTCTCACGGAGACACTTTTGCATCTCCTTGTAGAGCGTCCACTGCTGCAGACACGCGAACGCTGTGTCGAGCACCTGAGTGCATCGTCGGATCTTCATCTCCAGGTAGAACAGTTTCTTCTTCTTTGTATCCGAGCACCAGGCATCAAAGATTGTTTCGAGCTTCCGGTGCATGAGCCGCGTGGTGAAGAATCGAATTGTTGTGAGCCTGTCGGCGGATAAAACAGTCGACACGCGACGCAGTACTGTCGTTGGTAGAGCTTCGCATCGTGTCTCAAACGCATGGACCTTCGGGAGCGTCACCAGGATCCAGTGGAAGAGCGCGTGGGTACAGATCGCAGGCATCGCCGCCCGTCGCACGCGGAGCTCCTGAAGTTGGTTCTGCTTCTTGATCCTGTTCATCGCGCGGATTACCTTCCAGTTCTCGAAAGTGGTCGCCAGAAGTTTGAATTCGGCATTCTGGATGGCAATCAGTACTCGGGATTTTTGATCGTGGTAGGCTGGGGCTTGTCGATTTCGCTGGCTCACGCTGATCTTCTCTTCAACGCTCTCTTCGCCGCCTTCTTCGCCAAGGTATTCTCGCTCTAGATCAGCTTGGCTCTTGCTATCACCTTCGTCGTCGTCGCCACCATTCTCTGCTTGGTGCCCAACCAGAGTTAGATCCTCGGTGGTCTCATTGAAGTTCGAGCGAGGCACTGGCCTCTTCTTCAGTTGGCTCAGAAGTAGCTCGTGCTTTAACGACTTGTATCCTGTTGTGGGGCTCTCAAAGTAGTTTTCACCTGTATGTCTGGTTACAAGAGGTGAGAGAGCCTCTGCGTTGCGGACCACGTTCTCCTTGAGCGTCTGTCGAGTTTTGTTGTTGCTACAGCGTCGACTACTGCGCTCAGGCGCAAACGCGAGCATGTCGCTGAACTGATCAAGTCGATGGCCCGGGTGGCGATCAGTTTGAGGCGAAGAAGGGGGCAGCGGCAGCCTCGTCAATGATCGCACGTCGGATTTGAATAGAGACGGTCGAGCCACTGGTCGTAGCGGTGGCGTGGGCGTCACCATCGCCAATGGCTTCACAGCAGCACCTGGTGGTCTTCGAAGAGGCCCATCATCATCAGTCCTATCTCTCTTTGAAGCCCTGAACTGCTTGTGATGCTGATGCCTTTGTCGTGTAAACGAGTCCGAGCTCTGCGACTGGTGCTGGTAGAGATCTGATACATTACGTACCACCGACGAACGTCTTGGTGTTCCATCCATACGAGCAGTTGGTGGAGACAGAGCACCTCCAGTGTTAGCACTATCTGATGATCTTGGTTCCCCGCTGTGCCCCCTCCCAAGTTGATACTGCCGCCTGATCCGCGGCTGGTCCTTCAGCGTGAACCTCCGGATCTTCTTCTGCCAGTCGTGCTCGGGGTCGATCGATAGCGAGAGCAAGTACCGGTGGTACTCTGCGTCCTCGGGTGGACCCACGCCATAGCGCTCAAACACCGCGTACGACGCTTCGATGAGCTCGATCAACGTGATCGGCGCCGCCGTGTTGTGCGGCGCGTTCTGCGCGCGAAGCCGCTCGGCGCGCGCGTAGATCTGCGAGAGCACGAGCACCACCACTTGCTGCTGGTGGTCGTGTTGTTGCCCGTCTTTGGAGCGGCGCGTGGTAGCTATTGAAGATGATGATGGCGGTGCCGCTGCTGTTGTGGTTGATGAGCGGTGGTGTGACGGTCGCTGTTGCTGCTGACGGCTCTGTTGGTGACTGCGATGCATGGCTGGGCCGTTCGCTGGTGCAGCTGGGACTTGGCAGGCTGACTAAACGACACGCATACACGCTGAGAGAGAGAGAGCGCAGATCACTGGAGATGAATGCACATGCACGTAGAGAGCTCTTTCGTGTGGGAGGTCGGGAGCGCTAATGGTGATGTTGTTGTTGCGCACCTCTTCGGGATCTGAATGGGCTCGCGTACTTAAGTGGAGGATGGGTGACGTCGTTCTCCTGATTCAGACTCAGTATTGAGTCCAGTCTGATTCGATACATTTTTCTATTGTTCGCGTTTTCATAAAGATAAGCTCTTTTTCTATAGTTTAATCTTCTTTTTGTATTGAAGAATCTAAAATGGTGACTCTTATCCGTGAAAAAATGAACAATAGAAAATGTATCGAAAAATACCCCTCGATTAAAAGGACGTCCCAGCATAAAATCGTACAATTTGTATTCGAGGGAATGTTGAACTCATTCATTTGAGAGGTCTGCTCAACGAACTCTGGACTACGTCCAGGATGTTGCTTCTGCGCTATTTCTTTTTTGTCCCTTGCCATATCTCACACGCCGCGCATGCGCTTTGTTGTTGTATTGCGCTCCACCGCGTGCTTGCTGCACGATTCTTGTGCAGTACAGTACTCTGCTAGCTTACCGCAGGCTTCACGTTTTACGATCCACTTCGGTTTCTTGCCCAACGTACTCCGGCTGCTTCGCTACTTTTCCAGGTTCGTGTGCAATACTGCACTTTTGAAAATGGTTGGGACCAGTTCTCGACAATCGCACCACATCCATTGAATGAATCCACAAATCGGACATGGCTACAGTCTCTCCTTTGTCAAACGAAAGTCCAATGACGAGCATGCAGCTCGGCTCAAGCTGCCATCTTTCGACGTTTCCCATTTCGTTTAGCTCGTCAATGCGGTGCAGCCACTCCTAGACACGCCACTGGCCACCAAGGGCAGGGGAATATATCTAACGTTACAGTATTGGTTTTATCCACTCGATGTGCGGTGGCCGATCGATGCCTTGATCCCGAGAGCTGCATTGGATGTGCAGATCTGCAGGAGCACCTTGGTTACCTGGACAAAGTGGGCTCCTCAAATCTGCCACCTCTACGAACCAGGTCTGTTGTAGGCGTGTGTCAAGCGAACAACACACTGAGCTGGATGGAAACAGTGGAGAGCTGTGGTGGCTAGCGGGAAAGAACAACACTGATGCTCGGAGCTCTCCATGGTAATCAAACGTAAGAAATCGGACAATAATCGCTCGCACTGACAGAGAAATGCACACATGCGCGGACTTTTCCAACAGACACTTTTGTCCCCCCTGTCACAATGGAGCGATGGCGAGTTCCGCTCTCACATGTGTCTGGCTGGCTGGTCACGGTGATCGGCTGGTCTGGCTTTTTTTTGTCGAGCACCTTTGAAAATGCGTATCACAACTAGTATGCAACTCCAAGAGTCTGTTTGCAACTAATTTTAAATAGAAATGTATTTGACATTTGGTTCTTTGCTTATTTTATTGCTTTGATGAAGGTAAATTGGAAGGGTGGGCCAAGTTGCTTCATTTCATCCCAGTCAGCAGCCGAATGATATGCCCACTATCAACACAAATAACCTATTGTTTGCAGTAAAACTTTACTTCGTAGGACAATCTAACCTCAGCAAACGCAGTTTTGTACCAACTAACAATGATAGCAATTATGAAAGGTCATTTTGCCGCTCTCCCACTTGTCCAAGTGGTCTTTTCTCAACAGCAACAAAAAGTGACGCGGTCTGAAACGGTGCCGCGATCCCAGCTGGTTTCCGCGCGCCCCATTCTTCCGCGCTGACTTCATCAGCTCGCCATCCAGAATCACTTGCTTTCTCTATGGGGAGACGTCACGCCTGCGCCGATCTTTCCGCATCCGCGCACTCCCCACCGAGCGAGTGCCGTGCGACCAGCTGGGGCCGCGGATAAGGGAGAGCAGCCAAGCCATCAAGTATGCCCGCTGCCGTCTCTCGGCGTGTAGAGGCCATGCTTATCACGTGAGAGGTCCGGAAGGAAAAAGGAAAAGCGCGACGCTCGCTTGCCTGGGTGTCAGTCGCGCAATCGCCACAAACAGCACAGAACAGCAGGCAGCAGGCGAGCGGATCAAGCGGATCATTACGACTGCATAGCGCTTTCTCAGTTGTCTCTCTCTAGGTCCATTAACGCAAGGCAACGACGCAGAGCAAGATGAAGACGACGACGGTGCTGACGATCGCGGCGCTCGCTGTAAGCGCCGTGAGCGCGCAGGAGTTCTCGGCGGCCGACAAAGCGCTCTGGATCGACCGCCACAACTACTTCCGCATGACGGCGCTGCCGTTCTCGGCCGCCAACATGCTCCGCATCAAGTGGAGCGACGACCTCGCAACTGCGGCGACCGCGGAGGCGAAGGGATGCGCCGCGGTGACCGGAGCAGGAATCAACGCGCACACGCACTCAGACGGCGCGGCCGCGACGTCGATTGTCGATGCGGCGTTCCAGGAATGGGCGGTCGCGGCGGCGGTCAAGGCGCTGCCAAACGTCCCAGCGCCAAAGGTGGCTGGTGACGCGGTCGGCACGAACGTCTACAGCTCGTACTCGCAGATCGTGTGGGCGTCGACAAACCAAGTGGGATGCGGCTACGCGACGTGCACGACCGGTAAACTGGTCGTGTGCAAGTACGCGCCAGCGGGCAACACCGCCAGCCAGCCGTGGTACATCCACGGACCGCCAAACACACAGTGCCCAGCTGGCACGGAGGGCAAGCAGGGCTTGTGCATTGTGCCAGGAGACGCAGGAAACAACGACATCGCGGCGATCCCAGCAGGTCGGAACGCCTACGACGCGTTCGCGAGCTTCGTCGGCACGATGCAGAAGGTTCTCAAGGGCGAGACGGTGGACGCCGGTCCGATTTCGGGAACCAGCGCAAGCACGAACCCAGGATCTGCTGCCACCACCACTACTGCTCCAGGCGCTGCCGCTACCACTACTCCAGGCGCTGCCGCTACCACTACTCCAGCTACTGACGCCGCCGCTGCTGCTGGTACTACGGATGCTGCGGGCGCTACCACCACCACAACTGCTCCAACTGCCGGAGCCACGGATGCCACGGCTGCTGGTACCACAGGCAGCACTGGTGCTGCGGCGACGACATCGGGATCTTCAGCTACAGCCGGAACCACGGGTGGCGCGTCAACTGAAGACGCCACCACCGCCACCACGACTGGTGGTTCGTCCTCGGGCGACGCGACCAGCGCTGCCAAGTCGATCGGCTTTGGATCGCTGACCACCGGCTCGGATGGCACGCCTGGCACTGTGCGCGTGGGCTCCAACACGGGCTCCACGTTCACCAACGACGCCGCTGCTGCGAACGGCGGCTCTCCAAGCACCGCCGCCGCCACTGCTCAAAACGCGGAATCGACGGCAAAATCGGACGAGAGCACAACGACGACAGGCGGCTCGGGAATCGCTAACAACAAGTCGGGTGAAGATACCAGCGACGGTCCCAGTTTCTCGGCTGCGGGCATCGCCGGTGTGATCGTCGTCGGCTGCGCCATGGTCGCAGGCTTTGCCGTGTTCGTGAGCTACCGCAAGAACCAGCGGCGCCAGCGCGACATCATGCAGAACGGTGGCATCCATATTTTGTAGACAGCGCCAAGGCAGAGCAAGCAAGTGAGAGAAAGAGAGAGATGAGACGCCTCCTTGCAACGATTGACAGGGTGGTGCGAGTAGTAAAGAGAAAACTGTGTGTGAAGTGAAGTGCTGCGCAGCAATCGCATGTTTAGACAAGGCGCACTGTCGATTCCGTTCTCTCTCTCTCGTCTCCATTTCACCTTATTTTATATCAATACACACGGCAGTCGCAGTCATCATGTTCACAACCACAGCTCTTCATTGACAAGGCGACTCGCAGAGCCCCACTAAGCAGGCGATTCCACGCACACAAGGTTCCCCTATGGAATTGAAAATGGACCAACTGGTGATAAATCTGAAAATCTCGTTTTCATATTTTTGTAAATTGATCATATTTTTTAGATAATTAGAGTCTCTTTCCCAAAATTTCCAGCAGAGGGTGAAATATCAAACGAATATGGTCAGAGAAAGTGCGAATGTTGTGGTCTTTTTGTCCAGTGAACACGCTGTAAAGCGCAGTGTATTCGGATTCAGCGCTTTTCACTGGATGAAAAGAGCTGCGTCTGGGTTGTGATTCTCGTCATTATTTGCGGTTTCGATTTTGTGTTCTTCTGTTTGAGAAGAGAGCGTGAGAGTGAGCTCTCTTTTCCGGTTTCTTGATTGAGTGAACAGCAGCGGATACAATACGGTACATTCCGAACCACAGCCCTTTCGAATCATGTGGGTCGCGCTTTGTACTTGCAGTTTGTATGCACCCACTTGTTGTACCCTGGCCCGTCTCGTGATTCAAGTTGGCAAGAAAAAGTCAGTGCCAGCTGCCTCCACTTTTCATCTTTGTTTTCCTGAAAAACAACGCTACCAACTGTGATTTGTCAGCAAAATATGCTCAAATATCAGTAAAACTGCGCGGTCGGAGTGATGGTCGCTCTCCCCCCTTCCTTCTGTTTCCTCTTTTCAACGAATCACAACCATCAATCGTCAAATTATCCACACATGATTGGCCAGAAAAGATTAACTTGACAAAACACAGTGAGGGCAGAGCGGTTCCCCCTTTTTCCTTCTTTCGTAAAGCAAGCCCGCACTGTGCGTGTGTGTGTGTTGTGTTGCCAGTTGCTTTCATCAATAGAGAAAGAGAAGCCGAAGCGCGCAACGAGAAAGGAGAACGACCCGAAGCGCACGACACGCCCCGCCACGCGAAGCAAGCAAGGAGGAAGGACACACGACCCCTCTCCCCCACTCGCTCTCTCGCAAGCGTCTCCATCTCTCTCTCTCTCTCTCTCTGTGAACGTACGTACGTGTGCCCGTCGTCGTCTCTCGATCGATCGCTGTCTGCCTGTCTCTCGCAGTCTTACGTTCGAGAAGGGGAAACGTCGGTAGCCGTCGCTTACAAGCCCGCACGCGCGTGAAGAAGGGGAAGCAAGAAAGCAAAAACAAGAAGAAGAGGAAGCGATGTCGAGCGGACGCAACGGCGCCAGTAATGGCGAGCAGCCACGCCAGTCGATCAGCATGCGCTTCTCCAAGTCGGCGCGTCGTCGCGGCAACAGTCAAGAAGCCAACTACGGCAGCACGGCGCACAACGGCGGCGGGATCCTCGGTACGAGCCCTGGAGGCTACAGCGGTCGCGCTACGATCTCGGCTGCACCAGGAAAGGGCTTCAATGCCGGATTTGGCGGCAGCGGCACGAACTTCAGCTCGTCGGGCGGTCCGCAGTCGCACTCGCCGTCCTACTCGAAGAACAGCGATGAGGGAGGCAGCGGCACATTTGCATCGAGCAAGACCGGTTTCCTCACGAAGCGCGCGATGTCGTCGATGGACGCGTTCGCGAACTGGAAGGAGCGCTTCTTTGTTCTCGCTGAGGGCCACTTGTCGTACTACAAGCAGGGAGGCGGCTTCTTCAACTCGGGGAAAGAAGACATCGCGCACCTGAAGGGCGAGCTGGAGCTCACCCCTGATGCGATTGTCCGCAAGAGCAACATCGACGACAAGGCGAACTGCTTTGAGGTCGTGACGCCGACGAAGAAGATGTTTGCGCAGGCGAGCACTGCGAAAGAGATGGAGGACTGGATCAAGTGTATCCGCGCGCACATTAATGCTTTGAAGCGTTCCCAGGGCCGCGGAAGCTTTCACGATGCGTCGCCGCCTTTCTCAGCCGCAGCGCCAGCAGCGGAAGACTACTCTCGACCAAGCATGCTCGAAGACCACGAGATTGTGCGCGGAGCGGGAAGATCCACGGACCCGAAAGACGTTGTCATCAAACAGCTCTTGGACGAAAACCGACAGCTTCGCGAGCAGCTGATTATGAAGGACCAGGTGATCTACGAGCTCGAGATGAACGGTGGCAGAATGCTGGATGCGCCTGGCCCAGGCGCTGGCGGTAGCATGAAGATTCGTCAATCTGCGCCTCTCGCGACCCTCGATTTGCGTGATGTGAAGAAGAAACAGTTCCAGCTGTTCGACGCCGCAGAGGTTGGCAACTGGCACATGATTGCCACGCTGCTCCGCGACAACGTCGTGGATGTGAATGGAGTGGGTATTAACCAGACGACAGCGCTGCACCTGGCGGCGAAGATGAATCACGCGAATGCCGTGAAGGAGCTGCTTGCGAGAAGCGCCGAACCCTCGGCTCGCAACGGCGACAGCTATACGCCACTGCACCTCGCTGTCCAGGCCGGAAACGTTGCGTACGTGTTTGCAGTGGCTCTCATTGGACGATTGATTCATTTTCTGATTTGACTGACTGACGTTTTTCTCGCTCATGTTGCTGTACGCAGATGCGTGGAAGAGCTTCTGAACGCTGGTGCGGACTCGAACGCTACCGACTACCAAGGCAACGGCGCTATTCACATGGCGGCCGAGACTGGCAACATTGCGATCGCGAAGCTGCTTGTTGCGAAGGGGGCGAAGATTGACGCCCCGAACGCCAGTGGCTCGCTTCCAGTGCACTTGT
>JAASFI010000536.1:0-24434 GCA_023333705.1 Globisporangium viniferum | reverse complement strand
TTGGCCACGGAAAAACCGGAGGGTCGTTTGGATTCGCTCGGGCGATCCAGCGCGTAAGCTCAGGGATGCTCGGTCTTGTTGCTTGGCCATTTCAAAAATAATGCTCGCGACCTTTGACAGAAAACAGGTAGTTTTTTTGATAGGTAGAAAAAACTCAAAAAGTAGTTTTTTAAAGCAAAAACCACGCTATACTTGATTTTTGTATGGCGGAAGCGCTGACTTGGTTTTTGTATCGGAGGCGACCACGCTCCTGTCGCTTTTTCCATTTTTCCAAAGAGGGGCGACAGGGAGGTGTCCCGCCACCATACAAATTCCAAGATGTCCGGAGACAGCGTACTTTCTCTTGTATAAATGCAAGTATTGCATTTATGCAAGCAGGGAGTCTGCATGAAAGGAGTCCTACTGTAACTCAGGTTGATGTTGGCACATCCACCATAAGGTTACTCACGCGGCGTAACCCTGTCGGAAAGAAACTTCTTCCTGAAGCGACGCACGGTCGAAGAAGGAAAAGCGCGATCTTCCCATACAGTTAATACCCACAGCAGCCACCAGCAGCTGCAATCGCAATAATAATTGGGTCTCGAGTCAGCAGCCCTTTATCCACCTCTTTCAATCGCGCGGCTCGCTGGCCCCACGAACGCCCAGCCGGCTGGTAGTCAACTGCGCTCTCTATCGGCAGCGCATCTGTCTGTCTGTCGCCGCTGGTTTGTGAAACGAGCGGTGGCGCTTTGGCTCTCCGCTCACAACCCAAACGGACTGAGTCTGCTCAGCAGCTCACAGCAGCGGATCGATCTGTACCAGCGGCGTACCAGCAGCAGCGAGCGATATCTTTCCACCTGCTCCTCCGTATCGTATTGTGCGAGATCCAGACGGTCGCGATCTTTTTTTAGGAGTCGCGCGCGCTTTGCACTGGCAGCATTGGCTGGCGGCAGGCGAGGGCGAGCGAAGGAGCGTTCGTTTGCTGGTTCATTTGGCATCGATCCAAGAGACAAAGTGAGAGAAGAGCAAAGAGCACGGCCAAGAGACCGAGAGAGAACGACTGAGAGAGAGTGACTGTGTGTCCGCCGAGAGAATCGGCGCGAAGCTAAACCCATTCGCTCAATTCGCACGCACGGCTCCCATCGCTGAGGATCATTTTCGTACCAGAAACGACCAGTAGCAGCAGCCACCGGAAGACGCGCCAAGCTGAGTACACACAGGCGACAGATACAGAGCGCGCGACAGTCAACCGTGTGGACGTGAACGAGACGAGCAAGAAAGACGAGCAAGCGCCAAAGAGCACGCCGCGCGTAGTATCCCACTGGAAGCCCATCGAGCAAGCGGCATTTTGTGGGTGGGTGAGCGCATACACGTGTACCAACCAGTCTGTGCGTGTGCCACCATTTTGTATCATTTTGTATTAGTTTTCATCGAAAGATTTTGGAGTAGTTTTGGGGTGTGCGTGACCAGTACGAGCGATTTGAACCAAGAGAGAACGAGAGAGAGAGAGAAGACTGCGCAAAATGCCAACGACGACGATGAAGACGAATGGCGAGTGTCCATGTGGCGAGTGCGCGTTCAAGTTCTGCCGCGGGTGCGACCTGTCATACTGCGACGCGTGCTGTACCAAGCGCCACGCGAAAGGCGCGTTCCAGCGGCACGCGATCGTGGACATCGTCGTCGCCGTCGCCAACGCGCATTTGGATCCGTCGCTTGCGCACAACGGCGCATCCCCGTCGACAGCGAATGCTCAAGCTCGCAGCATGTGCGAAGAGTGTCTGCAGATGCCCGCTGTGCTTTCCTGTAGCGCCTGCGAGCTCGCGTTTTGCGAGCAGTGCTGTGCACAGGTGCACAAGATCGGCAGCATGCAGAGCCACGTGCAAGACGGCAAGTTTGCGTTCTTCAGCCGGAATAACGAAGAAAACGAAGAAGAAGAAGATGGTGATGAAGCCTCGATGGTGTCATTGAAGCCGAACTACGAGCAGCAAATGGAGACCAGTGGTGATGGCGACACAGGGACGAGCAGCAGCAGCGGCACCAGTGGCAATGGACGAGACGCGTTTGGACTGAAAGCCGCGGTGATTCGCGATGGAGAAGCCACCGAGACGCTCGTGGACCCGGATCAGGAGATCGCGCCGTGCGCGTCGCCCGCGCTCACGAAAGACGCGGCAGTTGCGGACGCAGACGCCGAGTCGTACGATCTCTGGAGCAGCTGGAGCGTTCGCTCGTTCAGCGACCGGTCGTCATCCATTGACAGCACGTCGCAGGTAAACAAAAACAAGATCACACTGTGGCGCTATGAGGAACGTGAGCCTGGACCAGGAGTACTAACCTTTATTGTATGTATTTGTTTACAGTGGCGCAACCTGCGCTCATTGTCCATCGATTCGACAACAGCAGCGACCAGCGCGGCGTCTGGAGACGACGGTCTGCCGCTCAACTCGATCTCCAAGTCACTCCAGTCGCTGGCGTTTGTGCCACCAGCCCAGGTACACTACCAGGAACTTTGACTGCTTACTGTATCCTTAGCCAACCCCGTGGAGTTCCTAATCTACTTCTTATTTCTCTAATTCCTGATAGCAGGAAGAGACGAAAAACCCGAGCAAGACCTCGCCGAATGTGTTTGCGCAGCGGCCGCGGAGCTACTCGGACTACACTTCGCTGCGGTCACACGCTGCGCTGGGCTCTGATCTGTGGCAGGAGCCAAGACCCGGAGCGACAAATGGCCCGGGCAGAGCGTCCACGTCACCGTCGCCGATCATGGAGCTCTGGAAGGCGATGAAAACCAATTTCCCGTCGCGTCACATTCTCGTCAAGAGCTCGAATGGATCGTTTGATGCCGCTGACGTCCAGCGGACCAGCGACACTCTGAATGTAAGTGGTGCACAGTATTGATACTGTTCCTCGATTCTTTTCTGTCTATGTTACTGAACACTGTTGTTGCGCTCCTGTCTGTTGCTGTAGAACTTTGGAGCCATCGTTAGAGTCCGAGACGAATTCGCTATCGATGGGCTGCTCTTCTTCACGTACTTTGAGCTCAAGTGCGCGATCGGAGCCGTGAAAAGCTGGTTCACGGGCAATCAAAACGCAGCAGCAAGCGGTTCGCGACAAAGTCCGACAACACCGAATTTCAGTCCGTCGTCGCGCGCGTTTCCTGGCAGTGAAGTGGTGCATTTCTGTCTGCCGTACGAGCTCCCTGACGATGCCAACTGCGCGACGTTGATGGTGAAACTGAACGGACCGCCTGTGTCGTCGACCGAGATGCGTCAGTTTTGCTCTCGCTACGGCGAAGTCGCGAGCGTGCTCCAGAACGACATCAACTCGAGCAAGTACATCTTGGAGTACAACGACGCGCGCGATGTGCCCGCTGCGATCAGCGGGCTCTCGTCCTCGTTCCATGCAAGTGGGAGCTCGATCTCTGCCGTGCGAACGAGTCCTCCGACGCTCGACATGGCAAAGATCCAGCTTTTCCAGGAACACCTGGACAACATTGTTGCTGCTACTCGCATGTCGAATCTCGACCTTGGCGCGACTCGTCCGCGCCCAACAAGCTTCTCATCCAGCACGGCGTCGTTGCTGACTTCATCGCCTACGTCAACATCGTCGTCGCCGTTGAATCCGTCGTTCCTGGACATGTCGAGTGAGAGTGCGGTCGCCAATACTAGCAGTGGCAGCGGTGGGATTGAGCCAGCAGTGAGTAGTGCTAGTGCGCGTGCGACGTCTCCTTTCGATGGCGGCATCTACCAGATGCGGAGCAGCACCTCGGGACTCTCGGACGATCATCGCCATCATCAGATTTGGTCGGGTGGCTCTTCTTCCTCGGTGTCCTCATCGATGCGACCCCGAAGTAGCTCTTCGTCCTTGATTGGCTTGGGGTCAACAAGATCATTGACTGCCTCTGGGGGCTCGTCATCGCCATCAACGTTTGCAGACCACGGGCATTACACGAACCCGTACAGCTCTGGGATGGCAGCAGCGACGGCGGTTGGTTCTGGGACTTTCCCGCCATACATGTCGACCAGCCATCTTGGTGGCCAGCAAACCAGTCAACATTCACACCATGGTGGTGGCAGTGGGGCTGCGACTGCTGGCTCGGTGTTCCACCAGCAGCATTTGCAGCAACGGGTCATGTACGCATCGGGGGCGACTAACAAGTATGGCACGCCAGTGCGAAGCGGGAGCGACCCGAGCTTTTCTCGATCCAGCAGCTCGAGCTTTGGAAGTAACAACACCCATCATACTCATGGTGGGAATTTGTCGAGCAGTGGTGGAGGTGCTGGCGGCTTCCATACCAGCGGTCACAATAACAACAGCCCAGGAATGCACACTGTGACCGGACGCAACGACCAGGGCACCGGCGAGTTCAGCTTGTCGATCGAGCGCGTCGCGTCGGGCGACGACAAGCGCACGACGCTGATGATCCGCAACATCCCGAACAAGTACACGCAGCAGATGCTGCTGTCGGAGATCAACCAGCGCCACCGCGGCAACTACGACTTCTTCTACCTGCCGATCGACTTCAAGAACAAGTGCAACATGGGGTACGCGTTCATCAACTTCATGGAGGCGGAGAACATCATCCCGTTCTACAAGGAGTTTGATTCGCAGAAATGGACCAACTTCAACAGCGAGAAGGTCTGCGCGATCTCGTACGCGCGGCTGCAGGGCAAGCAGGCGATGATCACGCGGTTCCAAAATTCGAGTCTGCTCGAGAAGCACGAGTCGTACCGCCCGCTGGTGTTTGTGAGCTCGGGCGTGGATCGCGGCAAGCCCGAGACTTTTCCCGCGCCAAAACAGCCGCAGCACCACCACAAGAAACAACAGATGATGCACCCGCATCCACATGCCCATCACCACCATCATATGATGATGGGGGCGGAAGACTTTGGTGCAGGCGGTGGAGGCGCTGGTGGTGGGGGTCGCATGTACATGCAGAACCACCATCACCACCACCAACATCAACAGCAGCAGCAACAGCAGCAGCAGCTCCAGGCGATGCACCACGCGCACCAGTTCTTGGCTGGACAGCACGCGCACGCGGCTGGACTCCACGGCATGGCGCTTCAAGCGCAAGGCGCGAACATGAGCCACCTACACATGAACTTCCACCACCTCCAGCAGCAGCAGCAGCATGTGGGGTCGCCCTACCGCCAATACCAGCAGCAGCAACAACAGCAGCAGCAAGAAGCTGCCGCCAAGGCCATGTCGCTCGCGTTCGGCGGGAATCTCCAGCACTCGACCGGCTTTTCGCCCTGACGACACAAAGGCGTTTTGTCCATTTTCTTCACGTATTCGCTTTTGCTTTTAGTGTGATTGACGACGACACACTTGAGAACTGCCCACCAGGCCTATAGTTATATTTTTTTGCAGCTTGTAATTATTTTGTTCGACATCCAAACTTTTCCTCGCACGCTTTTGAAGACGATAAAGAGAGAAAAACAATAAGAGCGATATCAATTTTTCTAATACAGTAGCAACCATATCCGTCCACTTGTGTTGTGTCCATCTTGCCTGGTCACCATATAATTGTGTCCACCATGGCTGGTCGTACATTACAACCAGACACAAGTGTCCATCTTGGTTGGTCGCTCACCTCGAGAACAGAAAGCGTAGGTCCTCGGTGGTGAGACGACACACGGCGCTCACGCTCGCGCCGACCGTGCCTTCAAAGATCAGCCGCTTTTTCTCCTGGAGCTTCAGGATGCGCTCTTCGACCGTGCCGGCGATGATGAACCGCGTCGCCTGGATCGGCTTGAACTGCCCCAGGCGGTGCGTGCGGTCGATCGCCTGGTTCTCGGCTGCAGGGTTCCACCATGGATCCATCAAGAAGATACTGAGGCACCAACCACATACGAACAAATAAAGGAAACAGGCAGTCAGTATACCAACGCATTGAGAATCGCCAGGGGTGTCCAGCAACTTACTGGGAGGCGATGGTCAGGTTGAGCGCCACGCCGCCCGCCTTGAGACTGATCAGGAACGCCGTGATCGACGAATCTTCGCGGAACGCCTTGATCGTGCGGTCGCGCATGTCCATCGACATGTTGCCCGACATCTTGACGCATTTCACGCCGCCGAGCTGCAGTCGGTGCTGGATGATGTCCAGCATGTTGACAAACTGCGAGAAGATGATTGCCTTGCCCGACGGGTCGCGCTGGCGCATGAGTTCCAGCTCCTGCATAAGCGCTTCGATCTTCGTGCTCGTCTGGAACGCGTGCATGTCGGAGATGCGATGCAGGATGCTTGTTTTGTGGTACCTCGACAGGTCGACCGCAGCGCGCTGAGACTTCTTTGTTGCAGATTTCGGGCTGTCTTCATTCGCGCCTCCTTCCTCGTTCTCATCACCACCGATTTCTGGGACTTTTGGCTCGAGGTCGACTGTGAGCAGCTTGGAACACGAAGGGCACGTCGCCTCTGCCCCCATTGGTAGAGACTCGATGAACTCTTTCACGCACTCGCGGCAGAATCCGTCGCCACACTTGGCGACCACCGGGTCCTCCATGTCTTCGTGGCAGATCGTGCACGGTCGCTCTTGATCACCCTCGTCATTCTCACCATCAGCTTGGGTCGAAAGCAGCGGCTTCTCTTCAACAACTGGTCGAATGTTGACCCCCGAAGTTGACGATGCTGGCAGCTGCAACGCAGGGTTTGACTTGGAAAAGATCACGAGGTACGGGTGGTCCACCGCCTGACGAAGGCGGATGAGCAGGTCAAAGATGTGCGCGTAGTTGTTCAGTAGCGTCCCTGAAGACACGTAAGTGTTGAATTGCGCCTGGCTCTGCGTGTAGATTGCTTCGTAAAAGTCGTTCTCACGCTCGTCCAAGTGGTCTTTGCGGATACGCACGAGCTTTGGCGGGAGGCAAATGTCGTCGGCACGGCCCTCTTTCGTACGGCGCAGAAGGATCTAATGAGAAGAAGAAGCACGAGATAGAGTTTGGTTAGCCCAAGCTACCCACCCAGCAATGCTAGGTGCAGGGGGAAAAAATATATCTATACGTAGAGAATCAACTTACGTGTTGAAGCACCTCGTTCTGCAGTCGGAGCATCGCGATTTTGCCCTCGGCGACGTAGCCGTACGCCTGGATCGGGATCACGATCTTCTTGGTGAAGAACGAGTAGTGCTGCATCGCTGTGTGGTCGCAGAGCTCGCATTTGCCGTCTGGGAAGCTTTTCCATGCAGACAAAGGAAGACACGAAGTAAGTCAATGACGAGTACACATTTGACCCAAAGGCTATTGAATGAACGGACGGACGTACTGGAAATCCAAGAGCTGACACTCGCACTTGTTGCAGTGGTAGTACGCGTACGACTTGATCTGCAGGAACCGGACGAGCGAAAAAAGCTCGCCGATACGGTTCTGCAACGGGGTTCCTAAGCGCATAACAAACAAAGGATAGACGCCATCAGCACCTCAATACAGCCAAAGACAGAACCATTTAACAAACCACAACTTTGTACCTGTCAAGCACCACTTGTACTCGGATTTGAGCTCAAAGACGCCCCTTGCAGTGTTGTTGCGTCGGTCCTTGATGTAGTGCGCCTCGTCCAGCACGATGCGCGTCCAGTTGATTTGGTGCAGCGGCGACTTGGATGTCGACTTTTTCAACACGACAGGCTTATCATCGTCGTCGTCGTCACTTTCGTCAATGATCTTTGCCTTCTTCCCACGGGGCTTGGCTTTCGGAGCTGGTTTCTTTGGATAGAACGCTTCGTCTTCCTCCGAGTCCTCCTCGCCCGCCGCTTTCTTCCGCTTGGGCTTGTTCGAGCGCTGCTTGTCCTGCAGCGCAGTCTTCTTGGCGTTCGGACCGCAAAAGTACTTGTTGTGCAGGATGAGCTTGTCCGGGAGGTACTTCTTCTTGCAGTACTTGCACGGCACTTTGTCCCACCCGAGCGTCTTGCGCACCTCGTTTTCAATGATCGAGTACGTCGTGAGCACGATGTCGTAGGACGCAATCTTCTCCGGAATCGTGCAGCGCTTGGGGCCGTGGTGGATATAGATCGACAGGTGATTGCGCTCAACAAAGCGCTCGATCTCGCTCTTCCACTGCATCACGGCGACCACGGGACAGACCACGAGTGTGCCTCCTCGAAGAAAGGTAGGCGGCGCATTGGCCTTGGTCTTCGCTTTACCTTTGCCTTTGCCGTTACCAGTAGCACCAGCACCAGCAGGGACATCGTCCTTCTGTCGGAC
Source organism: Globisporangium viniferum (assembly GCA_023333705.1). Lineage (NCBI taxonomy): Eukaryota > Oomycota > Peronosporomycetes > Pythiales > Pythiaceae > Globisporangium > Globisporangium viniferum. Next base: position 16,263 of record JAASFI010000536.1, on the reverse strand, counting down.
GTTCTCCAGGATGACCGCAATGGCTTGGATCGTCTTGCCCATGCCCATCTCATCCGCGAGAATGCCGCCCTTGTAGTCGCTCTTCTCCTGCGCAGTCATCCACGCAAGCGCCTCGCGCTGGTACGGCAGCAGTGGGACGGTCAGGAACGGCGATGGCTCCTTCTCGGGCATGCGCGTTTTCTTGTTGTAGTGGTCCTCGGTGATCGCGAGTCGCTCATCAAGCAGCCCTTCGTCCTCGATCTTGGTCATGTGCGCGCGAACAACCGCTTGGTCCGCCTTTGTAAGCGACGAAAAGCCCTGAATCGGGTCGACAGGTTTCTTTTTGTTATTGGCAGCATTTTCTTTCTTCACGCCCAGTGCTTCCGGTTCCGGCTGGCTTTCCGCCTTTTCAGGAGACGCTGCAACGAGGCTCTCAGCTGCTTCAGCGTTCACTTCAGCCTCCTTGGCAGCGGTAGACAAGCAGATCTGTGTGCAATGGAGATGCTGCACTCACAGATACAAGAATGCAAGGTTTGGTGAACAATGAGAGCAACTTCCGTCACACCCAGTCCATATAAAAAAAGCTGACAAAACCAACCTTGTAGTAGGTCGTGAGCCCAAAGATCGAGTGCTTGACGCGCACGCCAATGCGCAGCGAGCCTTTCATCAACTTCTCCTCGCACTGCTTGCACTGCATACAGTAGGCCACAAGTGAAAATCAGGTTAGTAAACAATGCAGTGACCAAGTATGCATTGTAAACAACATGGTTCACGTACCTTGGCGCGGTTGTTGGCGGCATATTCGATGTAGTATCGTGGGCCAGTGTACACTTCCTCCTCCTCTTCCTCTTCTTCTTCGCCCTCTTGGCCCTGGTTCGGCAGATCCATCGAGTCCGCATCACCATCGTTGCCATTGGCATTGCTTACACTAGTTCCATTGCTAGTAGAGGCGTCGCCATTGGTTGGCTGGGAAGCAGCGCGCTTCCTCCCCTTTGCTGGAGACTTTGCGGGCGACTTGCCCTTCGCGGGTGATTTGCTGTTGGCCTTCTTCTTGGGCGGCATCTTGAGCGTTGGGAGCTTCTTCTTGCTCGATACAAACTCATTGTCGCTGGCAACACTCACATCATCATCATCCTCGTCGTCGTCCGACTTGACATCCGACGCGTCGTCGGACTTAAAGTCGCTGTCGCCGTCGTCGTCACCACCAGAGTCGACTTCGTCGGACTTAAAGTCGCTGTCGCCGTCGTCGTCATCTTCACTGTCAGTACTGAAAGCTTTCTTCTTGGTGGCGGTCTTGCTGGCTCGCGCTGGGGCCTTTTTCATGGTGTCGGTGGTTTTCTTCTGCGTTGTGCGCTTGGACGTGGCCGACACTTTGACGGAAGCCGCTGCGGACTTGGGCTGCTTGCCCTTCGTCTTCCCAGCAACAGCAGCGCTCTTCACAGAAACAGCTGCATTGGTAGCTGTAGCTTTAACAACAGCAGTAGCAGATCCACTGCTCTCCGCTTTCACGGCAGCAGCTGCCGCAATGCGTCGACTCTTCTTTGGCGGCTCTGGCTCGCCGTCACTCACGTTAGACTCGGTCTTCACAGCCGCTGGAAGAGTTGCGCTAGAGGACGCCGTTGCGGCGCCGCGCTTGCGCACAGTGCGACCATTCGCTCTAGTACCATCAGCAACAGGTTCGCTCTTCATCTGAGCGTCAGTCTTCTTCACCTCGTCGTCATTGTCGGCGGCTTCGCTCGTGTTCTTTGCGCTTCGCTGAGCGCGCGCACTCGTGCTGTTACCGACCGACTGCATGCATTTGACGCACTGCCAGGCGCTCGCGAGCACGGGCCGCCGCCGCAGCGCGGGCGTCGCGCAGCCCAAGTGGAAGTGCTGCGCACAGGCAGCGCACGTGACCGTCACGCGCTGGTTGGCGACGCCGCACGCGCTGCACGCGTCGCCGCTTGGCTCGTCATCGTCATCATCACTTTCTTCTTCGTTGGCTTCGTCTTCGTCTTTGCTGGCGGCAGCAACAACAATGTTATTGTTGTTTGCGCCTGCTTGTTGTTGTTGTTCTTGTTGTTGCTGTCTGGACGAGCGCCGCGCAGTTGTAGCTCGCGGTTGCGCGACCATTACCACTTGTTTGTTGCTTGCTTGTTTGTAGCTTGCTTGCGGAGCAAACTTCAAATTGAATAGTGAAGGCCAGCAGCCAGACCGCAACAATCAAGCAAACCCAACAAAATATTCGTACTTTAGCGGGTGAAATTCGTACTGAGATTGGACAACTTTTCATCGATTTTTGGCGCCACCACCGCCAAAATCGAGCTGATCGCACCAAAATGGCGGGGACGAAAAAGATCTTTCAACTGCAGAAAAAAGAACTCAACTCCAAGGCGTTTGGATATTCAGCCAGCCACGCCCCTCGTACCAGATGAATGAATGAAAATCGTCGGTGCCTTGTGTATTTTGTGTGTTTCTTGAGAATATCGTCAATCAGCCAATCCGCACTTCTACTGTGTCTCGGTGGTGCATCAGTGCATTGGCGTCCCATAATCTGCATGTCCCTGGCGCTTCTTAGGGCCGTTCCCCCTTGCGCTGATCTTGACATCTCTTTCTCTCTTTGTTGGTAGCACTTCTTCTCTCTTTTGTGTACATAAAACTCTTCTTTGTCGTCACCTTCTTCTCTTTTCGTGACTGTTGATGGACGAACTCTGTTGCTGCGTTCTGTTGGTTGTGTTTGTGTTTGTTTCTTCACGTGGGCGGATCCTCCATCCAACAAGATGGCGACAACCTGTTAGCACATGGTGCCCACGGACGCCATGTTCGTAAACGCACCGGGGGGAAGCACCAGTTTCTTGCGCTTGCGCATGTTGCAGTCCGAGTTGATCTTCTCCAGCAGCAGGCGGAATTCCTCCACCTCGCGATCAATCTCTTCTTGCTCGGGAGCGTGGGTGACGTCCGCGTCCATCTTGAACTCGTCTGGAAGCTCGTCGTCGTCAAAGTCGTCGTCCTCATCGTCGTCTTCGTCTAAGAAGTGCTTGGACGCCTTCGACACGGGAACAGAAGCGGCAACAGGAGACTCGGGTTTCTTCTTCGCCTGTTGTTGTTGTTGCGCTTTCTGCTGCGACGGCGACGCCTTCGAGTCCTTCGCTGCTGCGGCTGCCGCGGCGGCAGCCTCTTTCTTCTTCCGCTTCTTCTTGTCCTTGTTCTTCTTCTTCTTGCTGCTCGCCGACGGCTTCTGGCTCGCCTGGAGATCCGCGATTTCCTCTCGAAGCAGCTCCGCCTGGACAGCGAGCGAGTGCTGAAGCGCTTCTTGATACGCGTCTTCCAACTGTTTTACAAACAACCAGTACGGACAACACAATAGTCAGCATTTTTAGCCCAACCCCATCCACCGCGCATTCTAATGCACACAACAATGCCACCACTCACCTGCTCTCTGAATTTAATCGCGAGCACTTCGAGAAGATACTCCTGCGCCAAGTGCGATGTGTTCGCGCCGGGGCACTCGCTGTCGTCGTCGTCGTCGTCAACATCGTCGCTGTCTTCGTCGTCGTAGTCGCCGCCGTGGAAGGGCGAGACGTAGCTAAACTGCTCGCCGCAGCGGATCAGGTCCATGATGAAATCCGTGTGGTCCTCTCGTATAATGATGTAGCGCTCCTCTTTCTGGATCAAACGCAGCAGCTCGTCTTCCTGGCGCTTGCCCACCTCCAACGCGGCTAAATATTCGTCCGAGAGCATGCTCTTCTTCACGCCGCGACGCAGCTCGTCGCGCTCTAGTTCATACTTAAACACCAACTCTTCCTCTGCTAACACGACCTCCTCATCCGAGTCCTCCTCTTCGCCGTTCAGCTCTTCTTCGTCCTCTTCGTCGTCCTCTTCGTCGTCTTCTTCGTCATCTTCGTCATCTTCATCATCGTCGTCGTCGTCGAGAAACGGAGGGAAGACGCTGAACACGTCCTGCAGCGACCGACTGCCCGATCGCCGTCTCTCGTGGTCCTCCCACTCGGCGATCACGTTGTCGTGGCACTCGCAGCAGAGGTTCTGGCGCACGAGGAACTCGTCCAGCGCCGTCAAGTAGATCTCGCGGCGGATGCGCAGCAGTCGTCGCTTCGCGACCACCGACAACTCTTTCCAGAAATTGATGAGCTCCTCGCGTGTGTACCCTTTCGACGCCTTGAGCGCACCACCTGCGCCACCTTCGCTCCTGTCACCGCCGCTGCAGCTGCCAGCAGCACTTCCGCCAGTCGCCGATACCGACGATGCCGCATTCCCTCCAGTCGAAGAGCTCTTATCGCTGCGACTCAAGCGCGCGTTCAGCAGGTCGCGGCCGTACTCGCTCTCGTGCCACGTGTTGCGCACGTTCATCCACATGGACGACGAGCCCTGCGTGAACGACGTGGTGGTTGAAATAGACGCCGAGATCGTCGTGGTCGTCGTGGTCGTCGTCGTCGACGTCGTGGCCGAGCCGTGCATCATGCTCTGGATGTACCTGTACTTGCGCGCGAGCATGAAGCCCGTGGCTCGGCGCAGGAAGCGGTGCTTGCGCATGAGCACCTCCTTCTCCTTCGCGGACTCGGGGAAGCCGACGCCGCCAGCGCCAGCGCCGCTCCCGCTGCCATGACCTGTCGGCACGCGGTGCACGTGCGTGACTGTCCCTTTGTTGCCGCGGCGCGTCATCGATCGATAGCTCGTTTGCCTGTCGCTCGCCACCCGCACGCGCTCGACAGAGAGAGGAATGAAGGGGAGGCCCTAACAGGGAGACTCACTGATACAGAGGGGTCGCCACGCAGGGGGGAAAGGTGCCTGATGGTCGAACGCTTTCCGCTCGCTTGTGAGTACCGCCGGCTTGCCTAGCCTTTGGCCGCCTGATTGCTCACGCGCAAGTTATTTATTTTGGCTATCGCACAAAAAACGTCGTTTCCTAAGTACAGCTTCTCGATACACAGTTTTTCCCATTTTGAACACATCTGCAATAGATAAAGTACTAATTTAGCTTTGTTTACTTGATTTGTACTGGTTTAGCTTTGAATATTTGTATAACGCAGACTGCGGTTAGCTGCCGATCGAAATGACGCACAGTTTCAGAAACAAATCCATTCCTTCTTTTCCAATGTTGTGGTAAAAATTTCAGAATGGACTGTTATTCGAAAAATGTCTCCTGATCTTCACCATTAGTTTTAAAATAGGCATGGAACTCTGAAGAATAACAAGACTCTTCGATGTCGCGCGAATGTCGGTCGTGTTGGAGGCTCTGATGTTGCCCGACCCTCGCGCGACATCCATCCCATTCAACGCACACGCGCGCTTTCTTCTTGTCCTCTGGCTGTCGCGCGCCAAAATTTGCTTTACTTGCTTTCAGTATGCCTCCTGCCTGCTCTTCCCATATTCAAACACACAAACGTCGGTCATTCGCCAAAAGAGAAGACATCAGCCACTACCATCAGTAATGACGCTCCGAGACCGCCACGAGAAGCTCAAGGGCGCGTTCCGCACGTCGCTGTCGCCGCCCATGTGGAAGGACCAGCTCAAGCAGCGCTGCATGCAGCGCCTGCGCCAGGACCGCCACCTGCTGCTGGCGAAACTGCGCTCGCCAGACGCGACGCGCTCGATCGCGGACGAGATGAAGCGTCTCGTGTACCACGAAGAACAGCGAGAGAGTAGTGTGTCCGTTGATGCGAGTAGCGGGCGTGACGCGCAGCGGAATGCGCAGCAACAGCAGCCATGGAGACGTCCCAGCGGTGCGCGTCACCCGGTGTTTGACCTGCAGAACGAAGAGGGCGAGGCGATGATGAGCAGCACTTTCAATGGAGAGCGCGGAGAAGAGATCTCTGACGCGAGCCTGTACGCGTCGATTGAAGAGCTCGTGACTGCGGGGAAGCTGTCGGAAGACGATTACTTGGAGATCGTGCACGCGCTCGAAGACGAACTGGCCGCGGAGATGTACGACGGAGGCGAGGAAGAAGAGCAGCTCGTGGAGCAGATGGTCGAGTTTGAAGAAGCCTCGCTGGAGGCGATGCTGGCAGGCATGGACCTCGACGACCCGGAGATTTTCTTTGACAACGACTTCGACAGTTTTGAGGCCACGAACGGAAACGGTGCGTGTGCTGCTCTTGTGGACGCAGGTTTGATTTTTGCTCACATTCGAACTCTCTACTCACCTGCCCCTTTGTGTCAAACTTGTCAATTCTAGGCGTGCACGTGCTGTGTCCGATCTGCAAGATCGGTTCTCTCAAAGAGACGTCGTCGTCGTGTGGGCCGTTCCCCGCCATCTCGTGCACCTGTGGATTCTCCTTCCAGACCAAGCAGGAGCCTCTCCACGGGGTCCTCGAAGACTTCCAGGAGATCATCGCGACCGCGTTCATGGCGCATCGGTACGGCTTCATTTGTCCCTCTTTCTACTTGTATTGTAGCCTTGAGAGTCTTTCTAATGTACTCTTGCGCCTTCTCTCTTCTTATGATCGCAGAGAATGCTGTTATGCGGACCCGAGTTTTGAAAAAGCCCAAGCCTTCAACGCCTCTTTTGAGCCTTACGATGCGATCCGGATCGTGTGTCACGACTGCCACACGTCACGGATTCTGCCATAAGAAGCCAAGATGCATGGGGGGATGATTGCATTTTTCATGTTTATTTAATGAGGAGCGCACGGGAGGCGGCGCAAAGTTTTGTATCTTTACTTGTGTGTCTTTCTGTGCCTTCAATTATGCATTGTGGTATGGATATGATACTGAGCTTCTCTGTCACAACAGAGTCAAAAGCCAATGCTGGTGGTTGTTTATATGGACGGCAAGAAGTGCGCGGTCATGAGCGATCCGATGAAGAAGAGCGCGAGCAGTCCCGGTGTGAAGAGCCCCCAGACGGGCCAGAACGCCAGGGTGAACGCGAACGTCGCGATGACGCCCACGACCGTCGCGGTCGGGATCATGCGCGGACAGTAGACGCTCCACTCGAGGTGGATGCGCTTGACGTACGGCAGGTAGATCGCCAGATACGCTGTGATGCAGACGTTGATGCCCGCGCAGACCAGTCCGATATGGAAATAGCCCCTGCACATACGCAACATATACACATAAGGGCACACACACACACACACACACACACACACACACACATCATCATCATCATCAGGATCAGGATACTGCAATACTACAATCAGCCCGCGCATAATAAACACAAGTAATATGGGCAGGACAACTCACTGTTTGATTCGAGGGTCCGAGAAGATCACGTTGAAGAAGTCGATCGCGTACGCAGTACACGCGGCCGCGACGATCCAGAGGAGCGCGTGCAGCTTGGTGCTCCAGTCCGCCGCCTGCTGCGAGCGTAGCTTCTGCTTCTTGCTCTTCTTCTTGAGCAGCTCGTCGTCGTCGTCTTCGTCGTCCGCGTCGTCATTCGAGTTGAAGGAGCCGTCGTGGTCGTCGCCATCGTCGTCGTCGTCGTCATCGTGAAAACTGCCGACGTGCGCGCTGACCTCGGAGTTCGGCGTGGACGGCGCGTCAGAAGAGGTGCTGATCGCGCCCACTTCGGCCTGCGGCACACGCTGGTACGACCGCGCTCGAGCGCTCATCTTGGCAGACAGCTGGGGCGGATCTGTCCAGTTGATGCGTGGTGTCGTCTTGTGAGGTGGCGTCCTTTTGGATGAGAGCATGCGATTGGGTTTTGCCATTAGGTTTTTTCTAATATAGGATAAAAAGTATATACTTGTTTTAAAGGGTTTATAGAAATAGGCTATTTCTCCTATTCGACGGTTTGTTTTCAACCAAGTAGGTACACTTACGATATATAGCCACCTTGAGAAAGAAAGAAGGCTGAGAGTGGAGGCGAAGGGTGGTGGTGCAGCGATTCTGCAGGAAACCACAATCTAATACGTAGTTCACTTGGGGATAGTTTGATTCATATTGAGGTTTGTTAAGGATCTACGCATCTATCAGAATCAATTGAGTGGTTGCTGCTGCTGCTGCTGACACTTCCAAGTACACGACAGCACATGACAGGAGGCAGAGGGAACGCCATTATCCACGCAAGACGCTGTTAAGTAGCTGCCTACAAGTTGCCGACGCCAAAGTTGACGGCGCTGAGCGTGTGCTTCTTCGGCGCGGTGGCCTTGTAGACGGCGACGCCCTTCATGCGCGCAGCGGCCGTGCTGTCCTTGCTGCTCACGAGCGCGCCGGTGTTGGCGAGCGTGTTGGCCACGCACGCGCGACCCAGGTACTGGGTGCAGAGCGACTGGGTGCTGGAGGTTGGCACGAGCACGGAGCCCGTGGTCTTGGAGTCGCGCAGGTTCGGGTTCGTCGTGTCCTGGAAGTAGTTGCCCTCCATGAGCACATACGCGTCGCTCTGCACCTCGAACGAGAAGCCCGAGTTCGAGTACCAGTAGTTGTTTGCGGCGTGCGCGACGACGTCGGTCTTGACGCCCGTGAGGCCGCCGAACTTTGGCGAGCGGCCGGACGTGTGGTGGATGTAGTTGTTGAGCAGGTTGATGCGCGTGGCCGAGCCCTCGATGATGAACACCCAGTAGTGGCGGCCGTCGCACGTCGCCGAGTACGGGGTCACGCCGTCGAACTCGGAGTTACTGATCGTCAGGCTCTTGCAACTCGCGGCGTTCGTGGTCATCATCTGGCGGCCGACGAGCGAGACCTTGACGTGGTCGATCCACACGCGCTCCTGGGTGGCGCCCGTGCTCGTGCCCTGGAGGTAGAGCGCGTCGCCGCCCCAGATCAAGTGCGGGTTCAGGTTGGTGATATGGATGTTCTGCACGATGACGTTGTTGCCCTGGATCCAGAGCCCCTTGCCGATGATCACGCCCTTGAGACCCTCGCCGCGCAGTGTCTTGTTGTCGTTGACGATGAGCGGGTTCTTGGTGCCGGCGACGTCGTACGTGATCGTGACCGCCTGGCCTTCGATGCAGCCGCCCGTGTTGGCCATGCCGCCGCTCTGGAGGATCACATCCTGGCCCTTGTACCCGTTGTTCTTAGCGAGACACTGGCGGTTCGAGAGCGGACGGCAACCGGTCTCGGTCTTCTTGCCCTCCGAGCCGCGGAAGTCGAACGACTTGTTCAGGATGATCACGCGCGGCTGGCTGTCCGAGAGGTACGACTTGAGCTGCGCGATCGTGGTCGGGTACACTGGCGGCGTGTTGCCGCCGCCGGTGGTGCCCGCGGCCAAGCCGGGGGCGTTGCCAGCGATGTTGGCCGAGATGGTCTGCACCAGCACCGCGGCGATCGTCAAAAGTCCAGCGCGAAGGAGCTGCATGGTGAGAGGGCGTTGCTTACTCGAGGTCGCTTGTTGCAGGTGAAGGCGAATTGGAGAATGAGAATGAGGACAGAGGACAGATTGAGGAAAGGGAGGAAGAGGACCGAGTGCTGCAAGTCCCTACCTACCTACCTTTAGCAGCAGGAACAGTGAGCTGCTGCAACTCGGTGCAGCAGCTGGACAGGAGGATGCACAGCGGTCGACTCGTTGTAGAGCTCAACCTTGCATCTGTTTATTGATCATCCCCGTTCCGGTTGAGACGGGTAGAGAGTGTTGATGCGCATGGCGTTGTGCTGACTGAATACCCGACTGCGCATCCCATCCCATTCTCCACCCAGGACTGGTGTACAACCATACAATGTCTACAACTAACCGGCGAGGCGATTGGTGCAATAATGGAATAACATGAGGCGGGCGGGACACACATGGACGGATGGCTCTCTTTCGATGCTGTTTGGCTGTTTGGTGATCGCCTTATGCTCGTGGAGAGGGACACTCGCGCGCGACCAGCTGATTTCGGAGCAAGCCACAAGCGTTTTGCGACGACCAGATGACATCCACGAAGACTGATCACCATCATCATCCGGCTCATTTTGGATAAGACACCCACACACATTTCCTCCATAATCTCTGGATTGTTTATGCACAGTGACGCGATTGGGCAGATTCATAATAAAGCCAAGTCAAGTGGCCAAAATTGTCGACGACCAGCCCTCGCGAGGGAATGAAAACTACATGCGAGCCTGAGTGGCCAGTTCACTTTGCTTGCCCCCACCACCAACCATTCACCCCTGTTGTTTGGGGATTCACTATTGCGCAGCCACAGGTCCAGTGCAAATGTCACCTATCTATCGAGGCCACATGTCGGCAATTGGCTGACCAAACAGAAGAACAAACTCCACACAGTCAACTGTCGACATCTGTGTGGAGTTTGTTCGTCCTTGATTTGAGATTCATGGCCACGCGCATCGCACCAGAGAAAATGAATGATACGCGCTGCGATGAGCAGGATTCCTGGCACGCCAGTATGGTTGCTATCTTGATCTTGATGACCTGAACGCTAAAGCTGTAGCGCGTGGGTCGTTGAGGCGAGAGAGGCCCTTCAGGTGAATTCCCAACTTTCTACAGGCGCCGTTTGCTGAAGCCGCATGGCACCGAGGAACAGACAGCCTACGTTGCCCGATCTATGGAGCGATAGTGAATGCGTGAGTTCAATTTTGTGGGATCGATCGAAAGGGACGCATCCGATCGGTGATCTTGATCTAGTTGACTCAGGCATCCTCAACTCATCGTGACTGCGACATTGCATTGTATTCAGGTACATTGCCGTCGCCTTGTGAGCAGCACGCTAGACCGAGCATTGGTACACTGGACTGCAATTGTTGACAAAGCTCTTCATGACGGCACAGTAAACCTTACAACCTCTCTCACCACGTGATTACATCCGTGCGCCATTATCGCCCCAGAAACATCGGCGGCCACAAATGTTCACAGCCGGCAACACAGGTGTGTTGTTGCTTGATCTGCGTCAATACAAACGATCTCTCTGAGCCAAAGATTGACAGATCATCTGAGATACCTCTTTGAGCTCCTCGATGAGATCCGGTTGTCCTCTTGAACGACAACTGTTCCGATTGACAACCAAGCCAACCATCGCCAGTCGAGGTCGAACAGCAGCAGGGAATTGTCGCTTGTATTAGATACCCCCCAGAAACTCCTAGTGGCTCGTTTACGTTGGAGCTGTGTTGGTGTTATTGTGTTCCTATTGCACTAGGCATTGAGGCCCGCAGACTGGCACCTGAGCCGCTTGGAGCCTCGTTGATCGGTCAGTACCGGTAATATTGTACGGTACTGCATTGCTGCAGGTTGGTCTAGTCTTGATGTGTTTCTGTTATCGTGAGCTCTGCTACTGATGCTCTGGATCAGATTGCACGCGCTGAAGCCCAAGGTATTTCATAAGCGCTGCTGCCATCTATGCATCTATGCGATGTACAGTGATGGCAAGGTTTGCAAGGTTTGAGGAGAGTGAAATCATTTTCACTCCTCAAACCTCACCGAGTGCAATGGACTGTACTTGCACATCAAAACACCGAAAACGAAGTGTAGTGTCGTGCCTGTGTCGACACACCGATGGTGCACAACACACCTCGACACGATCCTAAATAACGCGAGCTAAGCGATTTTTCTGTGAGTTTGATACAGATCACAGAAAAAGCGAATGTATCAATCCAAGAGAAATACTTAGGATAAAGATCCTAATTTACCAATGCCTTTTAATATTGGAATGAGGTTTTGCCCAAAAGCGAAGAGAAGCACGACAAGAGAGATAGAGCCATGTCGAGCCTCTCGGCGGCGCGCGCCGACAACTACTACTACCCGCGCGAGTGGCGGCCGGAGCATGGCTCGATCAACGCGTTCCACAAGTCGCACCCGCTGGGCAAGCGCGCCAAGGACCTCGTGACGCAGGGCGTGCTCGTCGTGCGCTTCGAGATGCCGTTCAACGTCTGGTGCGCGCACTGCGAGGCGCACATCGGCCGCGGCGTGCGCTTCAACGCCCGCAAGAAGAAGTGCGGCATGTACTTTACGACGGTCCTCTACGAGTTCGCGCTCTCGTGCGCGCACTGCCAGGGCGAGATGGTCATCCGCACGGACCCGGAGAACCGCGGGTACGCTCTCGTGAGCGGCGTGCGCAAGAAAGTGGAAGGCGCCGATGTGCTTAACGATGGGGATACTACTACTATCAGTACCAACATGGGCGCGGCCGAGTATGAAGCGCTGATCGTGAATCAAGGCCACGAGCTGGGGACCGAGCGCCTGAACGACCCGCAGGTGGGCTTAAAGCTCCAGGAAGACCCGTTCTTTCGCTTGGAGCACGAGAACGAGGACAAGCGCGTCGCGACCAAGCGCGCGAAAGGGTTGGAGGCGCTACTGGAGCTCAAAGATGCCCATGACAAGGACAACTATGCGAGCAATTCGAGTCTGCGCGCCGCGTTCCGAGCCAAGAAGAAGCAGATCAAGACGCGCGAGGACGAGGGCGAGAAGCGCGGGCTCTCGATCCCGCTGCTCGACGTGCACGAAGACGACGTCGTGGCTGCGAAGGCGGTGCTGTACAAGAACATCCCGGGCAAGAAACGAGCGTCGAGGAACTCAGAGGTGCTTTCTTCTTTACGCCACAAGCAAGCAAACCAGCGAGCGATGGTACCGGCAGAGCGGAATGACAACAGCAACAAATCGCACTCGACCACCAGCAGAGGAACCAGGACAGACGACAGCTTCCAGCACTTTGGCGACGCGATGGGCTCGCAACTGCATCGGCTGAAAAAGGCGAAAGCCGCACAGCAGCAGCATAGGGCCATAGCTGCATCTTCTAGTACTAGAGGCAGCTCCTCACACAAGCGCAAAGCAGGTTCAAGCAGCGGTGGCGGTGGTGGTGGAACCAGTCTCGCAGTGCGCGCGAGCAAGCTGCTGCGCCGATGAACCTCCGTCTTTTTTCAACAAAAAGCTGCACAGTAAAGCTGCGTATGGCGGTAATAAGTTACGTTCATTACATTTCATGTTCCTGTACAGAAGGACTCCAGTGAGGACCACGGTCAAGACCCTCAGACGCTCAGGCTTGTCGACGTCGAAGTACTTCTTCTGAAGTTGCTCGTTGCACAGGCGCCATAGCCCAGAGGCGTCAGCGTGGGGTCCTTGCAGTAGGCGCGGTCGAAGTGGCAGGCGTTCAGGTACGTGACGCCGTCGCTGCCGCACTCCTGGTCGCACTTGGCGATGCAGGAACCCTGGGCCGCGAGCTGGAGCTGTGGAGACGCGCACTTCGCGAGCTCAAATTCGCATTGCGAGCTGTAGGCGACGCCGTTCGAGTCGCAGACTTGGGTCGCGACCCCCGAGGGCTGTGAGGTACATGACGCTGGGTCGCAGGCCGCTGTTGCTGCTCGTGTCGATGGCACCGAGAGCGAAGCGAGAGCGCCAAGCAACAGCGCCAAGGTGATTGTTGAGAGCAGCTTGGAGACCATCGCGCCTACCTGTCGATGAAGACGCGGAGCGCACTTGGTCTTGATGTCTGGGGTCGAAAATCGAGAACTGAGGCTGGGAATCAATCGCTGGAAAGAAGGCGGGCCAGGGGACCCAAGACCCAGGACACAAGCAGCCGCAGTAGTCATTCCCCACATGGCGTCAGTGGACTGTCCCCAGATTCGCCCACGCGCGCTGGTCTCTGTACTAAGGGTGGCCATCATCCAAACAAGCCAGAGAGCGAACCTCTTCGTGTTCCATGCTGCAAGTTTGGAATTTGAACAGCTCAGGAAGTATACAGCCTGATGGTATGGAGGAGAGGCACACAGAACTCGTACTCCTGATATTGCGCGCATGTTTGCTCTAGAAGGGATAGAGTTGTTAATTAATTCGCCTTGTTAAATATGATGGGAGCTCAGTGCCTACGCGCGAGGTGACTGCCGATGAGGATGGTGGTTCCTGGTACTTGGACAACCAGCAAATCTCTTCACTGCCTGCCTCCTCCTCTTAGCGCTCGCAGGGGCCGTAGCCCATGGGAATGAGCTCCTTGTTCTCGCAGTAGGCGCGGTCGAAGTGGCAGGCGTTCAGGTACGTGACGCCGTCGCTGCCGCAGATCGGGGACACGTGGTCGCCGCACTCCTGATCGCACTTGGCGGCAGGATCAGAAGCCGCAGCAACACCGGAGCCATTGGAGGTGATGAGGATCGCGAAGGTGGCGACGACGACGATCGCCAGGGTCTTGGTTGTGGAGAACGCCTTGGACGAGGACGACGACGGCATTTGGGCTTTGGTTTCGAGTGCTGTACCGGGAATCTTGGAGACTGAGGAGGCTTGAGGCTGATAGAGGAATGGAGAAATGGAAGAAACTCGAGTGAGTGTACGAGCAAATGATTGCAAAAGTCTGGGAATCTCGTCTGGGAATCTGGACATTCCTAGCATGCGCTGTCCAACAGCTCAGGACCGCAATATGACCTTTGTAATGAATACTGTACATTTATTTACCTACATGCAAAATGAAGTGTATTGACAGCGTCAGAATCAGAGCATTAGATTTCATCAACAGGTTTACAATGTATAAATAGGTCCAAATGGTGCTGCTCTTTCCAATATCTCAGGGTGTGCTCTTTGCCTCTTTGAATCTCGACCTATCCTTCCATTTTATTCGGCCATTCTCACTTGCTCCATCCACACTTATCCGGAAATTATACACGTACCGGTTCGTGAACTATCCTGATTGGCAAAAATGTATCCATCAAGGAGCCACCAGGTGTCCACAACCAGTTGATTACTCTCGCACAATTCGTCACAGGATGTGGGGAGTGATCAATCGACCAAAGTGTCAAAGCGGTGAGTGCTGCTGCATCGCTTTGTTTGCTTTTTGGCCACCATCGCATGAGATGATGCGAGCTGCAGTGTACTTCAAAGTACTCACCAGCTTTGCGCTCTCATGTCCCTGGATGTCCAAGATGAACTGCTGACACTCGCAAAAGTTGTTGGCAGGCAGCTCACAGGGCCAGCACAGCACTATTAATACCGGTAGACCATTGCCTCTATCTGGGCTGCTTTATGCAATTGTACATATCCGTGCTCTTTGCATGTGCGTCCCATGTGACAAGGAGAAGTACTAGCAAATCTTGGGATTTGCTTACGCCCGTAACGCGCTGAAGTCTGAACAATCATGTTTTCAAGCACAACCAGAACAAACATGTTTGTGGTTGGTTCCAATGTGCATATCACAATATCCCCTCGCTCTTGGTCTCGTGCTTCACTTACACGCTGCATACATGTAGCGCAACGACTCCATGCCCTGGATGTACCAGACTTGCTCTTCAAACAAGCTCTTGTATCTAACGCCACCGGCGCCGCACGTCGACCTGTGGCTGATAATAAATAGCTCTTGCGCTTGCACTGAAAATCCCAACGACCGTTCATTTTGCTGACGATGCCGTCGCTCGCTTGTGGGGCCAGCGGTACTGGCGTGTAATGGACATGGAGCATTGCGCACTGACCCTGAAAACAAATGTCGACGGCAAATTGCAAAGGAGTATACAGGTACAGCTCAAACGACAATGGATGGATTTGCATTTCGTACCACTCGTACACTCTCCATCTGTTGCTATGCCGCGTACTATTCAATAATGCTATAGTATGCCGAGGTCATTCATCTTCGCACACATCCACCAGGCATTCTCTATCTGCAATTCGATCCAAGGCGATTTTTTTGCTCTCGTTTTGCTTCCCGTCCATGTCTATCATACCCATACTGGTCTGGATTTTAATTATCTCACGCATCAGATTTACTCTTCGTCAGTCTCTTCGCCGTCGTTACAATTCCCGTAGTGCATGGGCACGAGCGCGCGATTTGCGCAGTACGCGGCGTCGAAATGACACGCGTTGAGGTACGTGACGCCGTCGCTCGCGCAGATCGGACTCGCGGTCAGAGGGCACTCGCGGTCGCAGGAGGGCTTGAAAGTTCTTGCTGCTGCTGCTGCTGAAGTTGTCTGGACGGCGACGACAAGAAGACCCAGAACGAGGCTCCATAGCCTAGCCGCTCGCGCCAAGCTGCTCACACCAGACGAGCGCGTGTGTTCCATTGTAGTTCTGCGTTATATATCGCGCGCTTGGGTGGATCCTTCGCTCGTGTGTGACAACAGGCAGTGAGTGTGGGCGAACGGCTCTTCAGTGAACAAGCGACCTGTGACACAGGCTGTGAGCAAACAACTCGTGGTGAAGAGCTACGAACAGGAAGAAAGATCTGAAACCACTGTCAGCGTGAAGCAATAAGTTATCATTGAGAAGGAGTTTTATAGTACAGCTGGCTAACAATTCGAGTGTGCACATCTGAGCTTAGATGATGCTTCCTTCCACGTACTTTGGCTGACTGCTCGTGGCAACATCGTGAAGCGATCTCGTCTCCGTGGTCTTCTTGGCGCACGCGCCGTAGCCCATGGGCGTCAGCGTGTTGTCCTTGCAGTACGCGCGGTCGAAGTGGCAGGCGTTCAGGTACGTGACGCCGTTGCTGCCGCAGATAAGCCCTGCGT
>JAASFI010000535.1:0-24447 GCA_023333705.1 Globisporangium viniferum | reverse complement strand
GAGATGTCCAGGGACTGACCAAGTACGAGTACACGGGTCTCGGTCGTGGTGACCTGGGCAAGCGCGGTGGCTTCTTCTCGTCACGACTCCCAGGTGACCAAGCGATCGTCGAGTTCCAGCCAGCCAGCGGTACCATTGTCGACACTGGTGACTTTGGCTACAAGATCGACAAGATCTCGCGCAGCAACACGCCAACGTCATCGTCTGCGATCTGCGGCACTGACGACAGCCGACCCGCCAAGTGCTACCTTGACAGTGACGACGCCAGAAGCGCCGGCATCCCAGACGCGTACACGAAAGCACAGGCTGTCGCGCGCCTGTTCATCGCTGCGAATGGCGAATTTTGCACGGGCTGGCTGGTGGGCAGCCAAGGTCACATGCTCACAAACGCGCATTGCATCAAGACCGATGATCAGGCTGCGACCACGGACTTTGAGCTCGCCGCAGAGAGCGAGTCGTGCTCGCAAGAGTGCCAAGTGCGGACTGGTTGTGGGAAGGGAAAACTGGTTGCGGAGACCTCGGAGCTGGTCGCATTCGATGCCAAGATCGACTACGCGCTGGTGAAACTCAAGCCAAGCATGGACCTCTCGGAGTACGGCCACCTGAGCCTGCGGATCTCGGGGCCGACCCAGGGTGAGCAAATCTACGTCCCGCAGCATCCGCAAGGGTGGGCGAAGCGCATCGCGGCAGTCAACGATCTCCAAAACGTCACGCGGATCGACGGCGTCAGCGTCACCACTCTGTGCGGACCTGGACGCGTCACGTACAACGCCGACACACGGTCGGGCTCCTCTGGGTCGCCAGTGCTCGCCGCGTCCGACAACCACGTGGTCGCGCTCCACTCGTGCGGCCCTGGCGAGAATGAAAGCTGCAAGAACAGCGCTGTGGACATCCGCACCGTCATCTGGGACCTGCGGAACAAGAACATCACGCTACCGGACGACGCGTTCACGGATCCGAAAGGCGAGATCGGAGAAGGGCCGTGGATCCCTGGGTTTGGTGGGGAGACACAAGCGCCAACTCCTGCGCCATCGCCAGCTCTTCCTGCGAGCATCTGCCGAGTGTTCCGGCCGGCGAACTGTGAAATCGTGTCAACCGGCAGATGTGTTGTTGCCAACGGAGTGTGCGTCCCGAGTCCAACATACGGAGTGTCTACACCAGCGCCACCTGCGCCTACAGAGTAGGAACCTTTAGCAACAGAATGAAAGTACAAAGTTAAACTATTCTCGCATAAGATGAAATAACATGGATGCACCTCACCACCACCAACCAGTCTCCCGCTATTAAGTAAACGCACAAGCTCAGCCGTCAACTGGGAAGTAGTAAGTACACTACATCGCAGAAGCACCCTCATTCGACTCGTCATCGCCACCGACGACGAGCTCCTTCTCCATGATCTTCACGCGATGCAGCACGCGCGCGGCGTCCATTCGCCGACCGGCCTTCATCAGTTTCGCGATCAGCTGTCGGTCTTCTTTGATGCGCGCTTGAAGCTTCTCGACGTACATGTCGAGCGTCAGCTTGCCCGTCTGCATGTCGATCTCCAGAAACTGCTTCTTGAGAGAGAGCGAGTCAAACCGGTCGCTCAGCTCAATCGCAGCCTGACCCTGTAATGAGGGCAGCTTGGCCTCGATCTTCTCGAGCTGCAATAACGATGACAGGGTATCAAATGCACACAGAGAAAATGGTTGAGTGTTGCAATAACCTATGGAATAGAACAACATGGGCAGTGAAAGGCAACGATGTACCTCCTCGTTAATCACGTCGTAGCTGATGATCAGATCTGGATGGTGGGGGTCGGCTGCGTCCATGTCATCCGACGCAACCAGTTCTGTAGACGGAGGAGCGTTTGGCGAATCGGTTTTCACGACTTCCGCAAATGAGGACGCGCTTGTCACATTGGATGCGGTAGTGGCAGGTGGCGCAGCACTCGCAGCCAATGGCGCTGGATATTCTCCAACGCGCAACTCTTCGGTGGTCTCGATCTTCATTTCCTTGTCCTTCAATGGCGTTCGGAATCGAATCGAGATCTACGAAAGCATCAGCATACACGCAGATCAACTTTACATGACATTGCCACAACCAGGTTCAATAGACGATGTATACTCCATACCTCGACGTTTCCGCCAGTTGGCTTACGGTTTGAGCCCACGAACGGCACGCAGCAATTCACTTGGCAGGTCGACAGGAAAGGCGCCTAGGGTACACAAGAAATGACATGTCAGCTCTCTCTCAACCAACCAAACCAACCACTCATTAACAATCATCGTCTTCCACTCACGAGCTCCTGATACCCGCGCGCGACGAGCTCTGGACTCCGCAGGAACGTCCCCGCGGTCCACACTTCAAAGTGCGCTTTTTTGATCTCCAACAAGCGCTGCGTACCGCGAGACCGCTGCACTGGGAATCGGAATTGGTTCTGCTGCGCGATCTTGCCCGTCGAGTATGGCGCATTCGAGGACACTCTCAGCGTACTGGTCTTGCCTTCGTGCGGCGTTGCGGCTGGGAAGTTGAGACAGAACTTCACGAAGATGTCGCGTCCTGCCATGGCGCGCAGGTCATTCACCGAGTGGACGTTGACGACCACCTGATCCGCTGGAATGTCCGTGAGCTCCACCTCCACCTCGCGCGAGATCTTCTCCACCTTGAACGGTGGCGGCGGCTGCAGCGGATTCTGTCGCTTGGCTCGTAGTTTGTCGAGCTCGCCAGCGTACTCTTTTCGCTTGTTGAGCCACTCGGTAGCTTCCGCGCGATCCACCGAAAGATTCTCCTTTGCCAACGCGAGCGCGCGGTTTCCGAAATCGACCAGCAACTGCTCTAGTTCGTGGAATCTTGCCGCCGTGACAGGGTCTTGCTGGATAACTGGCGGAACAGGTAGAGCAAAGTCGGGCTGCGGTACATACTTTCTCTGCTTCTTGTGCTCAATGAGCGTCTCGATTTGCTTCACGCGCCGCATGGTCTCGAGTGCTTCTTTGATGTTCCCCTCTCGTTTTAGTCGGATCGCAGTCTCCTTGGCGTGCTGCAGCTGGTTCTCAAGGTCTGTGAGATCAGCTTGCTCTTGCTGAGTTGGCTGGTGTTCTGGTGGCGGCGGTGGCGGTGCATGAGCCACTGGAGCCACAGCGACTTGTGTTGTTGAAAGTGTTCCATAGCCCCCTGTGGCTGCTGTTGTTAATGACGACGAGTAGCTCAATGGAGCGTCACTGTCGTCCTCGTCCTCGTCAAACTCGTCAATTAGATCTTCATCACCAATCGAAAGCGCGGATCGGAACGCAGGAGCGCTGTTGTAAGCGCTTGCTGTATGCGAATGAGATTGGGCGGTAGCATTATTGGCAGTCGGTGCAGCCGACGAATCAGGGTCGCCGCCACTTGAATCTTCACCAGCACTAGCACCACCTTCAGATGGGTTAAAGCCCAACTTCCGCAGCTCTTCTGCAAACGCAGGGTCCTCCATGTCGTTCTCCGTCACCTCCACGTCCGACAGAATTCCGTCGTCTTCTTCATTCAGATTCGCAGCAGCAGATGTGTACGCATGGGCCGTCACTACTCTGTCAGCTGGTGCATGTTTCATAGTGATTGTCTCCTCCGTTCGAGTCACAGCGACGCTCTGGCTTCCCCTCGTCGTCGTCACTGTAGTCAATGCACTGCTATGCGACGACGCAGTCGCGTCTTCTCCTTCTTCCTCTCGCAGGCGCGCAAGTGTCGCCTCCAGCTCCTTGATCCTGCGCATCCACTGGAGCGCTTCCGGAATCTGGTTGTTGCGCTTGCGCTCGACCGCCTGTTGCTTGGCGTCTTGGATTTGCGCCTCAATCGATGCGATCGTCTCAATCGGCAGGCGACTCTTTTGCGGTTGCGTATCGCCATGAAGCCCCATCTTTGCGAGCTGCGCCAGAAACTCTGGGTCCTGCATGTCTTCATCTGTAACTTCAACGTCGTCATCGTCGTCTTCATGATCGTACTGTGCACTTTCAACAGCAACCCTGGGAACTACAGCAGGAGGTTGCTGCTGCGGCTGGATTCTCGCTGTGGGGCCACCACCACCACTCGCTGACAGCACCGGCGCTGCTTCTAATTCCTTCGCCTGTCGGAAAAGCGCTAGTGCCTCTTTCACTTTTCCCTCGCGCTTGAGCGTGATCGCCTGTCGCTTGAGCTCCTGCACGCGCGCAGCAACTTCTTCCTGATTATTCCCACCAGCAGCACCTCCAGTACGAGTCTCAATGCGCGTTTGCGCGCCAGAGTACATCTGCATAGGGTCATTTTGGTTCTGGTAGTGCACCGCGGTTGTGTGGACTTCCTTTAGCACGCCCTTGAGCTCGTGCTTGGCATCCTGCCCCTCGCCTTCTTCGTCCTCGTCATCGTCGCTGAGGTCCAGGCCGTCAATGTCCAGCTTGTCCACGCTCGTGCCCTTGATGTTGAGCGCGCGCAGAATGCTGGCTTCGTCGTCGTCATCTTCAGCGCCAGCACCTCCAAACAGCAGCAGCTCGCTCCGTGGACTCAGTCCCGTGGCACTCGCAGCGCCACCTCCTCCGGCGCCAAAGAGCTTCTGGAACTCGGCCTGCACGTCCGCGTCGCTCACGGGCTTAATACCGAACTGGCGCTGCAGCTTGGTGATGTCGTCTCCGCCGTCTTCATTTTGCTGCTTGCCGCCTCTGCTGCTGTTGCCGCTCTGTCCGTTCGCGTCGCTCTTCTTGCGCCGCCAGAACATGCTTCGTGTTTCTTCTTTGGTGTTGATGTGGATGCAAATGAACCCAGCAAGAAGAGCTGGAGAGCTGAGAATCCCCGTTTGAGTGACAGTGTCATAAATTGAAACGTGAGTTTTGTCCAATCAAGAGAGAGAATTTGCCACAAACCCACTTAAATTGTGCCACCACTGCGCTCAGACGTTGGGAGCTATATCATCAAGCCCTCTTACTCAATCCCATACTATGACCGTATTTAGAGGATCTTTTCTATAGTACTCTCTTTTCTACTTGGTTTTCCAACGTAGACAATCCTAATAACTTTGATGATCGTATCGGACCCCACTCATTGACTCGGGATGTCAACGCGGCTGAAAGCCCTTTTCTTTCTTTCTCTGGAAGTGATTGGACTGGACGCCGCTCCTTGATGAACGTCCGCTGTCGCTATTCCAAGGCAGCGTGAGTGAGTGCGGGTGGTATGAGAAGTTATTACCTTCTACTCTTCTTTCAATATTTACTTTTATTATCTATCCAACTCTTCCATTCCTCTCATGTTCACCTATTATCTAAAAATGCTCCCATGTTTTACAACACACAAGAAGAAGAATCTCTTATGAAATGTCTGTCCTTCCACCATTGAACACCTCAAGCTGGGTGGGTAAACCAAGGTGGGCACACCTACGTACTTACAGGAGTTGGTGAGGATTGACAACAACTCGGATCACGGCCCGAGCTTTTGCCATGGGTGCAGACTCGCTGCGTGCACTGCTGGAGGCTTGAGCGAGAGTGTACGAAAAAGATGTCACCACTTACTAATCTTCGTCTCCAGTTTTGCAGCTACTCGCTGTTCTTCTGCTGTCGCTCTTGCGATCTGCTGCTTTGTCTTGCTCTTCTCTCTGCTTGTGCATTTTCTTGAGTGCACTGATGATTTTCTCATACAAGATAACAACTTCACCGCCAAATTCCTTGTCGCCAGCGCCACCGTCAGAAAAGAAATGCGGCAGACTTTCTTCTGCGCTTTTCGAGAGCAAGAGGCCGATTTGGTCGAACACGCGCATCAAATGCTTCCGCGAGATGACGCCAGTGTGCCCCGGGTCTTTTCGCTGCAAGTGCTCTTCGACGATGTCTACTTGGGAGTCGAAATCGAGAGACGAGAGCTGATTGTACAGCGATCGAAGCAGATCTTGGTACGAGCAGCGGCTGGGCTTTACCTCCTGAGCACGAGGAGCTCTTCCCGCCTTCTCCAACCTCTCCTCGCATGAAAGCATGCTTGTGGGATCAAAACCACCTTTCTGCCATTGAGATAGCACTTTCATGAATAGCCGGTATGCGATCATCCCGTTCCTGTTCACGTCGAAGAGGTGCTGAAGAGTGAGCTTTGTCATCTGCGGCAGTTTTGTGTCGAGAATCTCCTCCAAGCACGACCAGAAAACCTGCTTCGGAAGAACTCCTCGATTTTTAGGACTGTCACGCGAGAGCAGAGCGCAGCTCAACTGAGCGATTCGGGGAATCACTTCTCCGTGGCGACCACTGTCGACGACGAAGAGATCGCGCACGAGCTTCTCGAGTGTGCTCACTGCGTACGGGTCTAGCGCAAACGAGTCAAACTCCATCCGAGAGATGCAGGTCACCCCAGTTCGAAACATGCCCATGTGCGTGATCAGCTGGTGAACTTGCGTGGTCGGCAGGTTGTACTTCAATGCTGCGAGCCCCTGCTGCAAACACTCGGCCGTTAGAAAGCCCTTGCCGGTGCGATCGAAATGAGCAAAGCATCCGTTCAACTGTGTGTACAAACTCGGATTTCCGAAGTCCAGTTTGCCAGAAAACCCAGCTTTCAGGCGGATGCGAGCACGCAGATTCTCAGTTGCGGTGAAATACCACTCCAGTTCCGGTGGAATCGAGCTGGAAAGAATCGCGTGGTGCAGCATGAAAGTGTACGAGACAGCGTCTTGACGGTCCGAGCTGCGAAATTGCCGAACCAGCTGTCCGATCTCCGCCTCTGGGGCACTTTTCTCGCTGAACTTGCTGATCCCCAAGTCGAGAATGACTTGTTTGAACTGCATGGCTGTCACACAACCCGAGTATTTCGTGTCGTACTCCTCAAACTCTCCTCTGAAATCGATGCTCGCGTCGCTGCAGTATCGCAAAAGCTTTTGGAAAACGGTGGTTGCCGATGAAGTCGAGTTCTCAGTCTGGGGTTTGAATGTCTGCATTGACGATGACTCGGTATCTTTCTGACCGAATTCGCGAAGGAAGGAGTGCACAGCTTTCAGCGAAATCACTTCTCCTTCCTCTGTCTCGTTGTCAGTCCCCACTGTCCACTTGCTGGTATTCTTGTATGTGATCAGAAATTTCTGCGACAGAAGACCCACTCCTTTTCTTGAAAGGAGCTCCACGAACCCGCTGGACTCCATATGCTTCCAGAATACGGACGGCTCGATATCCGAAAAGCGATACACGACACACACTTCCTGAAACTTTTGATAAGCTTGCAGAAACTTGTCGCGCGAATACTTCACCGCGGTCGAAAGCGCACTTGTCAGTCGTTCTTCGCCGTCCTTCTTTAGCTGGTGCTCTTGTCTCTCGCCTCTTGAATTCACTGGAAGGTTAAGAGTCTTGCGCACAAAGAGTTCGTAGTCGAGTTTGTTGTTGTCGGGCTTTTCACCAAAAGTCTCGAAAATGACTCGGATCTCATCGCTGGAAAGCATCATTCCCAGTTGCTTGAAACACAGCGCAAACTTGGACCCGTCAATCCACTTGCTGTTTTCTCCAACCGACTCAAAGAAGCTGTCTAGGAGAGCAGAGCCGCTGTCTTTGCTGCTCTCAAATTTACCTCGAAGCTTCTTTATCAGCTCGGGGATCGGAACAGTCTGCTTGTCGAAACGCACTTGTCTTGCTCGCAGGCTCTTACTTGTCTCACTCCAGCTGAGCTGCACAAATGCTTCGTACTCGACTTGATCTTCTAATGAGCGATCGTAACTGTACAGCAGAACACGAAGTTCTTCGTCGCTGAGAGGCATTTGCAGAGATTCTTTCGCAACTTTGACAAACTCTGATCGAGAAAGAAACCCGCGGTTCATAGTGTCGGCAGACACGAACGATTGACGCCAGTTGGATAGAATCTGCGTCACTTTCATGCCTGCAATGTGCTCTGCCTGTGCGTGCGCAAACTTGCGCAACTTTGACTCGATCTCGCCGATTTCGACTGGTGGGCTTGGCGTCGCCCAATCTAAGAACTGTCGATAATTGATCACAAATCGCCCGTTCGTTTTGGACCCGAAGCACTTGGCGATTTGCTTCAGCTGCAACTGTGTAAGTGCTTGGAATCCGCGCTGCTCGGTCACGGCAACAAACTCATCGAGCGACACCACACCTTGCTCTTTCCAGTCAAATCGCTCGAACTCGGACACGAGATCTCCGTGGCTTTTACAGGTAAGCTTTCGGCAATTCCACACCAGTTTCCGAAGCTTCTTCACGTTGTAGCGACTCATTTCCTCCATGTTGATTGGATTATTCTCGTGCTTCATTGCAGATTCAAGGCGCACGAATAGATCATTCATCAACACTTTTGCATCGCTGTTCGGCTCGGCGTTCATCATTTGAAACAGAGCGTGGGCATCTCTTGCATCGAATCGAGCGAACTCGCTGGTCTGTTGGGTCAGCGCAGCATGCAGATCTTGCTTCGTCATGAGTCCGTCCTCGGAATTCACGTGCATGAGTAGCTTCTCCCGGAGTTTGAAAAGCCCAAACGACTGGCATCGGCTGAGCGCCTGCGCCAAACGGAGCGATGCGTCCGAACGTTCGACCATGTGTAAGAACGCATGGTACAGGAACTCGGCGCCATTGTAGTCGAACAAAATGAGCACCACTCGTAGATCCTTTGCTGACAATTTGATGCCTAGTCGCTGAAGCACATCGCGGAATCTCTTGATAGAGATGACGCCAGTGCTCTTCATGTCCCCGGCAGACGCAAAGGTTGAGAGTGCGTGCGGGATGCTCAAACACATTTCATTGAGGACCTTCAAGACCGGATGCTGCGTTTCATGCTCTTGGACGCGTTCCGTGGTTGCAACAGAGCAGATGAAGTGGATCATCGGTTGGTAGGCAACGAGTGATCTCGGACTTGTCGATGACACTGAGAAATACTCCATCAACTGATTCAGTAGTGCTGGGTCAATCGCTACGCGCGGTGTTTGCGACAGCACAAACCCAAGCTGTTTCCGCGAGATGGTGCGAGCTTTTGTTGCCTCTGGAATCTCTGATTCGACTTTGTGAACGAGATGGGATCCCAAAGACTCCAGATCCTCCAAAGTCCAGTTCTTGAACATCTTCTGCAGCTGGAAGTCGGCGTCCAAAATGCTGCAGCGTAGTATTCTTTCATGCTGCTGTCTGGCAGCTCGATAAAGTCGATATTGATTCTGGACCGTTTTCGCTGCATCATGGTGAATCGCTTGAGGAGCGTGGAGACGCGAAATCTGCTGATTGATCAGGTCCATTCGAGGGAGATTCGCAGAGTGGCTTGTCGTCGTTTCAATTCTGCACTGCTCGTGCTTTTTCTCCAGCTGCTCATACACGAGACTCTTGCTGCTGGTAGTCGCGATTGCTTTCATTCGGTCTATGAATGCTTGCTTGCGCTGCTGGAACTCTCCAGCCGCTGACACTGTAGTAGATGATGCTGGCTTCGATACTTTGACAAACTCCACTTCATTCAGACTGTCTTCAGTCCTGGGTCGGCTTGAGTCAGGTTTTGGTTTTCGCTCGGTTGGATTCGGAACTGCCTTGGAGTCGGTCAATGTCTCAATATCAAGATCGATCACCTTTGTCTTCTTTTTGGGAGCTGAGGTTTCAGCCACACTTTGAGCTACTACTTCAAACTCGGTGCCTGCTGCCTTGATGAGGTCTTTGTACTCCTTTTCAATGTCAAGGAGCTCAAACCCAAACACCAGCAGGCATCGCTTGAAGACCGCGCGACTGATCTGCCCTGATTGCTCGAAATCGTATTTCTCGAAAACTTGCGTTGAAGAAAGAAACTCGCTTGGCTTCTTTTGTTTCTGTTGCTGGAGAAATCCGCGTGCTGTATGGCGCAGCTTGTGAGTAAGCAACCGAGAGGAGCAACTCGCACGAGGGTTGACATGCTGAAGAAAGTAATGCAGAGCAATGAACTGCAGCTGCTGCTGCTCTCTTTTCCCATCACTTGCGCCGGACTTTAGCGGTGCGAATGCTGCTTTCACAATCTCCATCTCCGCATCCGACAAGAAGATTCCATACTTTTCCATCTCTGCGGCAAAATCTGAGATCTCCATACGAGGACTGACATTAATAGAGTCTCGCTTTGCCTTGAAAGCATCTTCAATGGAGTTGATTTGCTGCGTATCGATAGCATACTCAAATCGTTCTTTGATCTTCGAAGTGACAAGCTCCAGTGACTCGGATGGCAGACAGAAATTGATAAACTGCCTGTAGTTGATCCACCCATCCATTTCTGGTGAGAACAACTTCATAACAGAGTGCTGCTGGTCAAAGTCGAGAATGTGCAAGTCCATCGGCCGATTGAGTGCGCCACGAGCTCGTCGAGATGAAATAAATTGCAGAACTTGGAAAGGGTCCTTCCACTGGACTAGCACTGAGATCTCGCCAGCTGGATGATCACCGCGATCGAGGAGAGGGAACCATCCTCGAATTGTTTCACCATTCGTTAGCTCTGAGAGCAAGACTCCGCATCTGCCAATCATTCCGTCGTCTTTGTCATCGCCGTCGAGTTCAATCTGATCGTCAAACACCGTCAGCCACAGCCGAAATTTGGCAAAAAATCGCAGCAAGCACGCGTCAATCTCCATGACGAACGATTGCCTACTGCACTCAAGATCGTATTCGGGGGTCGTCGTTTCAGGGACAATGTTCGTGAACACATCTGGGAATCCGAGGAGCTGGTAGTGCACATACGATGACGGGATCCGCGAGAGGCTGTTGCCTTTCTTTTTCCCATATGAGCGCAAATTTTTGCATCCAAAGATCGTAATCTGCAATTCGTTCACTTGGTGTTTCTGGCTGTCTTCGTCATCTGCCTCATCTAGCAGGAAGTCGGCTTCAGATAGCTGAGAGTCATGTTTCTTCTCACGAGCAAGTAGCTGGATATCTTGCGGGTACGAACGCAAGTGCAGTCTCCAAATCTCCGAGATTGGACAGGAGAGTCGAAGAACTACGCTGAGTGTGCCCATAACTTTCCCGTCAGCATGACCCTGGATTGATTTGATTGGCAGTGTGTGTTCTTTCAGCACCCCTTTAGATTGAAGCAAATCGGAGAGACGCACTAGTGCACGTCCAATGAGCTTGAAATCTCCGCGCACTGCCTGATGCACCTCGAGTACAAGGGTCTCTGACGCCAAATACCGCAGAAAGAACCCGTCTACCGTCACTTTAAAGGTGGACGAGAAGCTGTACTCGGGGCGACTTCCCATCAAAAGCGGCGTTGTCTGCGACTCGAAATCGTAGAAATCGCACAGGATAAACGTTGAAGCGTTCCCGCTTACAACGCTTCGATCAAAATTGCCGCTGATGATCAAAACTTCAAGAAGCTGTTCTCCTGGAGCGAGATCCCGTGCGGACATGATAAGAGACTCTGAAATCGACTCGACGTCGCTCGATTCGTCTTCATCGTCAGATGAATTGAAATTGGGTTCGTCATCTGACAGACGCGACTTTTGGAGCAACTTCGCACGAGCGTACTTGAGCTGGCGTATCTGAGCCTCCAGCTGATAGATTCGTTGCTGCCTTTCTTCAGCTAAAAGCTCTAGCTCCTTGATTCTGCTTTGCAGAACTGACGAGGCGGACACTTTTCTCGATGTGAGGTCTTCGATTTCCAACGCGAGCTCGCGGTTGATATTTGTCTGTGCATGGAGCATTTTCTCGCATCGCTCAAGCTCCTGCATTGCTTTCAGATGAGCCATCTGGAGAACATGTACACGATTGCGAAGGTGCTTGACACTGTTGCCGTTTTCTTCAATGTCGAGAAACGGTGTTGCCATGGACGATTGGTTGTCATATCGTCGACTAACAACAAGGTTGGACCTATCCACAAGCAAACAAAGAGAAGCGTGAGTGTGAGTGTGAACGGCACGAAAAAAGTGAGTAGACAACATCAACTTACGAGTTGATGAGCTGTGTAGCAGTTTGCGGTTGATCTATCCGTACTGGAGAGGAACACGCGTCGCGCTTCTCAGGCTCCGTGGGGATTGTTATCTGTGGTCGCTTGGGCGCATCTCTCGGCAGCTCTGACACTGATATCTCTGTTGTCGCTCGAACAACAGCTACGCTGCGAGCGTTGCGCTCTTCATTGAGATGTTGCTTGAGTTTGACCATCTCTTGACCAATTGAGTCTTTCGCCTGTTTGATGAGTTTGATGTTACTCTGAAGCTCTTTGTTGATGACCTGGAGCTTCTGGTTCTCTTCTGTCATGTGATTGATCATCACTTTTTGCTGCTCATTCAGCTTCTCGAGGTCGAAAATTTTGTCGATGCGCTCTTTACGCTGGAAAGCATCATTTATGAACGGACTTTCACAGAGTGTTGTCATTCTCTCCTCGAGGCGACAATTCTGATCCCGAATCAGTGCGATTTCTTTCTCGAGCTCCGTGGCTTTTGCAGCCTTTCCTTCCAAGTTTTCTCGCTCCATGTTTGCATCCTGGAGCTGCGTGCGAAGTTTGTGCACCTGGCGATTCATTGTCTCCATTTGATCGAGGGTCTTCTCCTGGATCTCACGTTCGGCTGCCGCATTCGACTCGAGATTGTCGTATCGAGCATTCAGAATCGACAATTGGGCTTGGCGGTCACGCAGCTCACGTTTCAGCTGTTCGATTTCCATGGTAGAAGAAGACTTGGATCCCTGGTGATCTTCGTCCAGCTCATCATCGTCACTGGAGTTTGAATCATTGTTGTTACTCCGCTTTCGGTGGGTGCTCGGATTTGAGAGTCCAGCTCCGCTGCGTAACTTTTCGTTTTCCTTTTGCAGTTTCACAACCTGCTTCTCTGCGATGACCAGCCTGTTCTTCAGAGCTTGTTCGAGCTCTCCTGAAAACGTGTCGTGATGCAGCTTCCGCGCATTTTCGATTTGTTTGTCGAGAGTGAGACTGTGGAAATCTGGAGCTCTAGCGGACGCTTGAAGAGTTTGCTGTTTCTTTTTGCCACTCCCACTCAGAGCTTTTGTAGCAATCGCATGCTGTGAAGAGTGTGATGGTGCTGTTGGTCGGACTGAGTGCGGTTTGAGCTTGTACTGCCGCACAGTTTCCTCTAGCAGGCGGTTCTTCTCCAGCAACGACTGATTTTTCTTCCGTAGCGTGATGTTCTCGTTTTTGAGTGTATTGATGAAGCGCTCCGTATCCAAATCGCGCCTGACGGGGACCGAAGCCTTTCCTTCCGTCTCTGATCATGAGAAAAAAAAGTCAAAGACACATGCAAAGCACGTATCAGGATACACCATAGCCATCTTGAGAACGAATGCCCTTAGTACTGCCTTATGTACGCGTTACCTGGGTCTTGCTGGTTATCGTTTTCCTCAGTCTGGCGCTTCTTCTTGAGTGTTTCCTCGATCATCGCCAGCTTCGTGTACATTCTAACGGCGGCACACACAGTCATGCGAAAAACACACTCACGCATGTTAGCATTGAACGTAAGTCGCGTCCATACGCATGCGCCGCAGTGTTGCGTAGATAGTCCAAGAGCAAGTGTGTGTGTGTGTGTGTGTGTGAGAAAGAGAGAGAAATCCGCAATGACTCGTACCGCTTGATCGTCGCCTCCTGCTCATTCTTCTTCTTCTTGAGCGCCGTGTTCTCGTCGCGCAGCAGCAGGTACTTCTCCTGAAAGTCCGTCGCCATGGTTGATCACCTCTGCTCTCTCGCTAACGCGCAGTCTTGATGCAGTTCTGCTTTAACAGGTTGTGATACGCAGTCTCTTTCCTTTGCAGCCCGAGCTCATGCGCTGGTCACCCGCATCGTCATCTTTTTCGTTTTCATCATCCACTTAAACAGGCAATCCCGATACAAACTCCCTGAAAACGACCGACCGCTGAAGCGTCGCGGAGTTCCTATTTCAACTTGTGCTTTAGTAGGGATGACAAGTTTCCCTTCCGACCGACCGACCAAAGGTTGAATCGACCATCACTCCTTCGGTTGCCACTTGCGAGGAGGGGTTGCCACTTGAGGGACAGAAAACCCAAGGCCAACCAAGTGTGACGTTGACAGCCAAAGGAAGAAGGACCAAGTGAGTGAGGAAGAGAGCGCAGCGCAATTCGCTTCGCCCGCCATCGTCTCCGTCGTCGACCAGCATTAACAGCCCGCCTGCAGCAGCAACAGCACGTCAGTCCGCCCCTCCATTTGATACAGAACACTGCAGCAACAACAACAATCATGAGCACCGAAGTCGCCCCCGCCGTCGCCGCCCAAGAGCAGCCAGTCGACCAGCACGTCGAAGAAAAGCAGGACGCTGTCGCCACGATCCCTCAGGCCGTCGAAGAAGTGTCCACCAAGGTAAGATGGAAGCACACGCAGACAGGCAGGCAGTGACAAGAATGGAAACGAGCGTGTGACAGCGCATTTGCGTCATGACGGCGTTCGTGGGATGCGTTAGAGATTGTCGGATTGGCTGGTGGAGAATGCGTTCCGTGGAGCTCTTCGACGCCGGGTTGTACTAGGTGATGAAAATGGGAGAATGGTGCTGACAGCGTGTTCTCTTTTGCTGCTATGATTGTAGCATCCGCTGCAGAACCGATGGGTGCTGTGGTACGACAACCCAAAGAAGCGCCACTCGACCGAGACGTGGGAAGAGAACCTCAAGAACGTGTACGCGTTCAGCACTGTTGAAGACTTTTGGTGGTGCGTTCCCCTTGCTGAAATGACTCTAGGGCATGCACATTGACTGTTCAGCCAACTCATTCGTCCTCTACGTGTTGTTTGCTTGTATCACAGTTTGTACAACAACATCCTGTCGCCAACGAAGCTCGCGATTGGCAGCAACTACCACTTGTTCAAGGAAGGCATCCGTCCAATGTGGGAAGACCCGATCAACGCCAAGGGCGGCAAGTGGATTTTCACGAACGCCCGCTCGCGCAAGGCCAGATTAGATGAGTGCTGGCTCCACGTGGTACGTCCCATAGAACCATGAAGCACGACTTACCGTGACAGATGATTGTCTAATGAGCTTGGAATCCTATCGATTTGAATACGTTAGATGCTCTCGCTGATTGGCGAGACGTTGCAAGACGACGACGACATTTGCGGCGCCGTGGTGAGCGTGCGCAAGGCGCAGGACCGTATCGCGATCTGGAGCGCAACAGCAGATGCGGAGGACCGCCAGCGCGCGATCGGCGGCGGTTTCCGCAAGGCGCTCGTTGATTTCGGCAAGAACGAGGTGCTCAAGTACCAGTCGCACGCGGACGCGGCGGCGAGCGGATCCAGTTTCCAGAACGAAGTGTACGTTCGTGTGTATGCCATAAGTATCGTGAATTCTACAACTCTGATTTCTAACATCTCTCTCTTGTGTGTGTGTGTGTGGTTGATGATCTTGCAGAATGTATGAAGCTTAAAAGCACAACCAACGAAACGCGATCGCGTGTGTGTTGTCGCTGTTGCAATGTAGTCGTCGACAAACGCGCCGATGTGTTCGCCAGTTGTGGTCTATAGGTGGTAGAGAGAAATCCTCATTCATTTTCATTTGTTTTCCTCCATGATGACTTTATCTTCATTCCCCCATCATCTTGGGCTTCGTATCGATTTAGAAAATGGCTGTGTGTCTCTTTGACATTTCATTCAAACATCGACAAGCACCATTAAAAATGTAGCACATAGCATATCCAATCAACCAGGCATGATCAAGCAACACAGATCAAGCTTTTTTCTATCAAGCAACAGCTCATCAAAAGTTCATAGCTTGAATTAATCGCTACCAAACTATTGCTCCGAGACCGAGAACAGTCGGATCGACTCGTCGTCGCTGACCGTGAGCAGCCCCGTCGGTGCCGTGTTGGTCGTGCCTGGCACGAACGCCATGTCCAGCACCATGTCTGTGTGGCCCGCCAGCGTCTTGATCTGCTGGCCGCTTCGTGCGTCCCAGACGTAGATCAGTCCTTCGACCGTGCACGAGTACACGATCGGCAGCGTCGGGTGCCAGATGAGCTTGATCACACCTGCAGGGTGTTGGCACACGTGACGGCACTGTCAAACAGAAGAAGATTATTTAAGTTAGAAATCCGCACAGACTGAGAGGTTGACAAGCAAAAGCAGGATTTGTTGTGTTACCTGGTTTGTGGAGAGATCCCAGATGCGCACAAAGCCGCCGAGGCAGCCGGTAGCAGCCCATTGCATTGTGTTGCAGAATCCGGCACTACGTTGGGAGAATCACAAGATCGTTCCAATTAGGCTCCTACTACTCACAGACCATGACAGAGTTTGCAAATTCGAGAGAAGTAGAAGTCTTACCATTCGACCGAGTTCTCAGTCGCCTGATCGGTAAACTGCTCGTGGACCGTGCCGGCGGTGGCTTCGTTGCGGTCGTGCGCAAAAGTGGCGAGGACGCGCTTGGCCTGGATCTGCATCAGCTTGGCGGTGCCATCTTGCGAGCCCGAGATCATCAGCGGTTGCTACAAAGAGATCCAAGGTGAGGAAGGTGTCAGGGTTCGTGAAAATCATGATAACCATCAGGTTAACAGAGTTCAGACAGAATACTCACACTTGGGTGGCAGGCGAGGAACGTAATCGGTCCTTCATGGAAGTCGTGTCCGCGGAAGACGTGCGCGCACTCGCCAGTCTTTGGGTTCCACAGTCGCACAGTGCCGTCCGCACTGCCCGTGACAATCATCTTGCCCGATCCCGTGAATGAACCGCACGTGACGCTGTCTTCGTGGCCAGCGAAGACGTGCATGCACTCTCCGGTGGTCGCGAGCCACATCCACACGGTGCCGTCGCCCGAGCCAGCGAGGATGATGTTGCCCTTCTTGTGCCAGTTGACCCACTCCACCTCCTGCGATGGACCTTCCAGCGTCTGCACGAGCTTGCCGGTCGCCACCTCCCAGATCTTCACCACGGCGTCGTAGCCGCCCGTAGCTGCGTATTTGCCGTCAAAGCTGAAATCCACCGACACAACCGAGTCGCTGTGGCCAGTGAGCGTGTGCAGCACGGTGCCGTCTTCGCGGTTCCAGATCACACCGATGTCGTCACCTCCGCCAGTGATCACGATGCGCGAGTCCACTGGGTTGACGCTAATCGAGTAGACCGGTCCAGTGTGCTTTTGGAAGACCTGTGGCAGCCAAAGCATGGTGTTCAGTCATTGTAATATGTACTAAAGCAATGGCAGTAAGTGCAACAATCGCGTACCATTTCAGCGTCATCGCGGACGTCAGCGTCCTCGGCCGAGATTCTGCCGTCTTCGTCATTGTCGCCGCCGTCTTCCATGTCCTCTTCGTCATCATCTACTCATGGCCGCACATCCCGTACATCGAAACGTAATGTCAGCACGGTTCATTCATCCATTCATTCCAAGATGAAAAACGAGGGGCTACATGCTCTGCGCTCTCCTCTCCAAGCCAACAGCGGTAGCAAATAAGCAATCAAACGCCAGCACACACACACCTGGAGGCGCCTCGCCAATGTCGAACTCGTGTGTGGCGTCGTCGCCCGTGATGAGCTCGATCTCCTCGTCGTTCGCCGGGTCGTTCGCGTCCGTCATGTGGGCATCCATTTTGCTTGCTTTTTCTTCTTTCTCTTCCTGCTTTATGCCTGTCAGTCTGATGGCTGCTGCGCGGCACTCCCGCCAAAGTACGATTCCAGCCATTTTGGCTGAGTTGACTGCAGGTACTGTCACCCTCCTGAATAGAGCGCCTCCATACCAAGAGCTTTCATGTTCCCCCCAACAAAGACAGCTGCTGGGTGGAGAGTGGATAGATAGACAACTGAGTGTGAGCCTCCACGCCAAGATGCGCTTCAGCGTGACGCCGACCTCCGCCGTGGTCGCGTGCTTCTGCATGGCCGCTGCCTACGTCGGCGTGCTCTACACGCTGCCGCGCACCATCCGCCGCCTGCCGCGCGACCACCCAACCCACGTGCGTACTCTCACTTTGTGCGCCTGCTTCAAGCGAGCGCCATTGTTCGTTCGATCGTTCATTCAATCAAAAGGACGAATGATCAATGATATGATGAAAATGTGAGGGGATCTGGATGGGTCGTTTTTTCTAATGGTTGTGTGTGTATCGCTGCTCTGTGGGGCTGCTGTGTATGGTCGTGCATGGTCGTGTGTGTAGATCCTCGCGCGCTTCCTGCTGATCTGCATCTTCTGCGCGCTCTGCCCGTTTCTGCTTGCGGTTTTCTACGAACATGTGCGTTGGCTGTCCCTCTCGGGCTTGCTTCAGTCTTTCTAAATGAGAGACTTAATGCGTGTAATTGCGTATGCGGTATCGCTGTATCTCACTGTCGCTGTATTTACCGTCTGGCCATTGGGTTGAATTGTTCAGGACGACCGCAGCATTTCGTTTGCCGCGTGGCTCGGCATCCGCTATGACGGACTGGTGCAGGCGGTCGTGATCCCGCTGTTCATCACGGCGCTGTTGTTCACGGGCGCACTGCTCGCGAACGCGATCCGCCTGCTCAACGTGTCCAAGCAGTTCCACACGAACGGCGTCTGGTTCGCGGTCAAGAACTCGGCGCTCTACTACTCGATCACGCACGACCGCTTGCCGTCGCTGCGCAACTACGTCTTAGTGAGTGGAACGACCATTATTCTTATTTCCACATTGTGTCAATTATGTTTTTTCTTACCAAGCGTGTGTGCATGTGAAATGGCGCATTGTGATCAATTTGATCAGGGTCCGTTGACTGAAGAGTTTGTGTTCAGGAGCTGCATGATCCCACTGCTCGTGTGCGCGAACTTTACGGTTAAGCAGATCATTCTCGGCAGTCCACTCACGTTCGGCGTTGGTGCGTAGCTGTTATACTTTGAGAAGCTCTGGTTGGTGGCACACATGGTTATTGAGGTTGTCGGTGTTGTTTTTTTCGGTGGCTATAGCGCATTTGCACCATTTCGTGGACCACGTGCGAAATGGCCGCTCTGCGAAAGACGCTGCTCTCATCGCCGGTGAGTTAGTTACTCTGACTGAGAACACGCTTGCTGGCCTCCGTCTGTTTGACTTCGTGCTAGTGAACTGAGTGGTGTCGATATTCTTGTTCTCTAGGCTTCCAGCTGCTCTACACCTCGATCTTTGGAGCATATGCGAGCTTCCTGTACCTGAGAACTGGTTGGTGGACTGTTCCCATCTCCTGATTTTGTTTTAAAAAGGTTGTATGTAGGCTCACCTCATCTCTCTCTCTCTCTCTCTCTCTCTCTCTCTCTCTGTATGATGTACTCCAGGTCACTTTGCGTCGATCTTCACTGTGCACGTGTTCTGCAATATCATGGGGTTCCCAGATCTCACGTTCTTCAACCCGGACAACTCGCTGCACCCATTCAGAATATGTAGGTTACCATTCATTTTCTCTGTTGGTATGACCCAGTATCATGAGTTTTCCAGATTGACTCACTCACTCACTCACCTTCTTGTCATTTTTTTTCTTCTTGAACAGTGATTCTTGGTGGATACTTTGTCGGCATTTATGGGTTCACGCGGCTGCTCGTGCCGTGGACAGAGCCGGCCATTTATTCCGCAGACCTCTGGAATATCACGACGTCACTTAGAGAGAACGAGCTGGTCGGGTTCTGAGCCAGATAGAGACCGCACAAGTCAAGACAACCCCGCTCTGAGAGAAAAAACAGAAAATGTACTCATCGCGCGAAGGAAATCCAATAGAGCAGTGCACGTTATATGAACACACACACATCTGTCAGACTTGTAATAACACTCACCATAGAGTCTAGTATATTCATCTGGACACGGCATTTATCAATCGATGCTGACCTACCTGCCTGTCTGTCCACCGCTTACTTTGCAGATTTGCGAGGATTTGAGCGCGAAAAGCGACCACTCAAGCTCTTCTGGCTGCTGTGTGTGGCGGTGACCTCTTCGCCTGAGGACACGCCTTCTCCGGCATCCGCGGCATTTGGATCCGCGTTCGCTGTTCGGGATTTTGAAGTTACTTCGCTTGAGGCGGCAGTATTTTCTTCAGCGTTGCGCTTTCTTTCCAGCTCTTGCACTCGAAGCTACACATGGAGACACATCCATAGAGATACATATATCCACAGGTGGCACAATGAGTCAGCTATTGATTCATTTTCTTTACTGCCAAGCCATCGAATAAGTACCTTGCTTTCGCTGAGTTCTTTCTGAAGCGCGGCCATTTCAGACCTCAGCGTCGTGTGATCGACAGTCAGCTGGTCCACCAGCTTGTCCTTGTTGCGCAGACGCGCTCTCAGGTTCTGCAAACATTCAGACATCCACATGAGAAACACACACAATCACACCATTCAACTCAACGCATTATGCACATGTTTTCCACCTTGTTCGCAAGTCGCAATTCCGCGGCGAGTCTTCCTTCTCCGACTGAAAATCCATTGTTCTCTCCAAGCCCAAGCATCCTGTGTTGGCTGAGAAGCCAGGACCTCTGCAACGCAGAATGCGCCTCCAGCGTTTGTCGAAGGAGACTGGACTGTTGGTCAAACATGTGCTGCATCTCACTGCTCGATGGCGACAAGAAGAAGTCGCGACCGTCGACATCGTCAAAGTCGCCTTCTTTTGCGCCGCCAAACTGCACTTTCCTGCTCTCATGATCGTTTTTCGACAGCTGACCAAGTGCCATCATGATGTCGGTCCCTTCAGAGAGCGTCAAGCCTGGGAAACTGGGAGGCTTGGTGTGTGCTCGTTCTACGCTGTGCACTTCTTCATCCTCCCGGGTGGCAGCCGCTTTGCTTCGCGAGGCTGAAACGCTGTTGATATCGCTGTTGTTACTGGGTCGCTCGGACTCTTCGCTTTTTTTCGCAGCTCGAGGAGCATAAACTTCTGTTTCGTCGAATCGATCGTCAAGCGCGTCACCCGTCGCATACAACGGAGCACTTGTGATGTACGCAGTCCACTCGTCCAGCGATCGTGCTTCGAGCTGCGGATAATTCTTATCATCCGACACCCCGCACTCCTGTCGCCATCGAATCGGCCATTTGCGCTTCCAGCTCCACGGACCGCTGTCTTTCTGCTCCTTCTGCTTTCGACTCTCGAGCTTGCTCCGCTTTACCTTGTTGTCGATCGCGAGGATCTTGTGCTGATGGATGCTCACTTGCTCGTTGCAAATGAGCTTGACAGTTCGTGCCGCTTCAACGAGCGGCTGCGAGCGGTTTCCGATGATCGCGAGCGCGTTCTCTACGAGCTGGTCCACGTCGTCGATGAAAGTGGACGAATGCTCGTATTCCAGACGTCTAATCTTTGCCAAAATCTTGAACAGATCCAGCTCTCTCAGCGCATTCACGTCGTCGTCGTCATCGTCCAATCCAGAGAGTAATGGTCCACAGAAAGGCATCCCCTGACGATTCGTCGCCATCGTCGACCACAGCTTCTCCAACATTCTCCCAAGCTGCACTTTCGCCGGCGCGTTGTGACTGCAGTTGGGGCAAATGAACGTCTTCAGCTTCTTGGAGAACAAACTGGTCGTTGGCAGCTACACAAAGCAGATCAAGAAGAACAGAACCACACGGTTAGCTCCGACCTTTCACTCTGTGATGTGGCAATACACATATAAACAAACTCACAGGTGGGAAGTTCTCGTGTGAGATTCCCAGGGGGCACTGCGTGCATTTCCACAGCAGGTTCTTCGCGATAGGTTTCCTCGGTGAAGCGCCGCGTCCTCGTCCATACGATCCACCGCCATCCAGATCCAGCAGACACTCTTTCTCGCCAGTCAACGCACACGTGTGGCGAGGGCAGAACCAAGCCACATCCTCGTCTTTCGGGAACGGATACGCTCCCAAACAGAATTGGTGGTACACTTTGGCGCAACCTGGGAACTCGCAGACGATCAGTTCACCACCGTAGCCGCACATCAAGCAGCGCTCGTCTGATTCAACTTCGGACTCATCGTCGTCCATTTCTGCAGCATTCATGCCCAGCTGCACGCTTGTAAGCGGAATATCAATAACCGGAGGCTTCTTACTGGATGTCGCTGAGCCTGAGGAGAGATGCGTCGTCGTCGTCGGTGGTGGTTTCGTTTGTGGTATCTCCCTCTGTGGTGACGCCTCAGGAATACTTTTCGACGGGGAACTTTCAGCTGACGACTCGCCGGTGGAGCGTGGAAAGCGAGATCTTTTCGAAGACTGACGTAATCCGCTGACAGCACCAGCAGCGACATCAGGTTGCTCGACTTCCGCCTGTAATCGGCGCTTGAGTGAACCATCGCGCATCTTTTGCTTTTCCTTCTTCACCTTTCTCGTGGGCGGAGTCACTGAGCTCCCTGGCGAAAGCACCGCAGCCTCTGCTGCAGTAGTGCTGAGATCGTCCTCGTCGGCCGACATTTGCCCGTTTTTCTCGCTTCTCCTGCTCGCCTTCAGCTGCTTGGACAACATATCTTTTGTGCACTCGGGACAAAACCAGTCCCCTGGCGGAACAGCCACCAGCGGAGGCACCAGGCAGTTCATGTGGAACTCGCGCTTGCAGTCCACGCCGTCGCAGAGGATCAAATTCGAGTAGTGGTCGTCCACGCGGTTGCAGATCTCGCACGGCAAGTCGACGGCGTCGTCTTTCCTCTCCATACTGTGAGAAATAACAGATACACAACCACGATTAAATTTGTTGTCTCCCAGTCTTGCTCATTGAGTGAGACATCTTCGCTAACGCACATGCGATCGTAGAAGCGAACGCCGGGACCGTCCGTGCCATCCAGAATGAACTTGGCTTCCTCCAGCGCCTCCTGCATGAGCTGCGCGTTGTACTTCTTCGCAGACTTGAGCACACCGACGTCCTGCGAGAACGGCATGATCGCGCTCTTTGGCACCCACCCGCTGTTCACAATTCAAACACGCACGCAACGTGGTTAGCGCAGCTCTCACTCTGGGGAACATTTTTTTTTCGTGAGCACAACTCACAAGTTCCTGGTGCCAAAGAAATAGACGCAGGCGTGGCTCTTCTTCAGACGGTACTTGGACATCTTGGCATACTCCCCCGGTTCGCTGTACTGAACACGACCGTAATCAATAGCAACAGAGATAAAACCAATACAATTAGCGCCAACATAACACGGCATTATGTCATGCGTTGACCAAAACGAAGCATTGATCTCATACCCGCGCCGGCCAGGGAGGGTAACTGCCCACGCGAGCGAGCACCAGTCCCGCGTTCTGGTTCAGGATCTCATGGAGAGACTCGCTGTCTGCCAAGGTGTCTATTTGGTAGAGAGTGAGATGCACACACACCAACACAACAGCAACCATAAGTCGTCAGAATCGGTGCTTGTGCGCATCACTAAAGCATGCAAACCAGCAGCAACACTCCGTCCGAACCATAGTATTCTTCCGTGCGCAGTGCCACTTCTTCTGGATCCATATTTCCTGCGTCTTGCAGCAACTGTTGGAGGCTGTGCGGAGGAAACTGTGAAAAAGAGTGGAAATTGGTGGTCGAGCGCTCAAACACGCGTCTCGTCCTGGAGAGTCACCACCGACAGAGCGAGTCAGCGTCTACACCATAGAGGCAAAGTGAGGGGGCAACAACATATCCACGCATAATATGATGAGTAGGTGTTAGAGCAACATGACGCCAAGAGCCACTAGTGTGCTTGGCCCCTCGAACCAATTTCCACATTTTCCAACAACGTGGAGGAGAGCTCCAACAGAGAGGGGAGGAGGACAGAGAGACGCAGCTTGCACACACGCATACACACCTGCTGCACTATGCGGTCGTGATGCCTTGGGTGGCTGGGTGTACTTGCTGCTGCTGCTTGGGCGATGGCTCCGGTCGATTGCTCTGCGCGCGCTTTCTGCCGACGCTTCCCCGCGCTTTTTGCGTTGTGACTCTGTCGAGAGCACGAGTCGAAACACACGCTCAGCTCAGCAAAAGCAAAAAGTGTGGGGTGAAGAGCAGTCACAGAAACAGTGCATCCGAACTCTTGAGGTAACGTCTTCACATTAAATCTGCTATATGAGGATACATTTAGATCTAAAATAAGGCAGATTTGCAACCTGATTTTGACTTGCTTTTTGTATGTGAAACTCAACAAAGTAATGCCTTATTTTGGGGGGGTTATATTTGAAAAATATCTCAAAAATAAGACATCACTTTTTAATAGCAACTGTATGGGAAAACGATGCCTGAATTTTGAACAGGTTGAGTATGGTTTTAAATTGCCGCGTTTATTTTCGGACATGATCCGGAAATCATGGTCTTTTTAAAATATCCGTAGCGTATCTGAAATATATTCTACTTGGACCTTATAATTTATACCAGTATAAAATAAAGGACTCTATTCCATAATTATTAGGTAGATTTAGATGTCCCATAACCATACAACCTTGCTTATTGATGATTAAAATCCTATACACTAAATACAAAACAAATTCTCGCATAGTTTCAAACCGGTCACCGGATTTAAAACAAATAGCAATCATAATACTAACTCGTAAGCAAAATTCTCACAGCCACATTTGTTTAAAACAACAGCCTGCGTATCAATTGCTCCTGGTGCCCGACCTGTCCCTGGAAAGCGTGCGTCCGAGCCAGTATGGGCCAACGGCTCATCATAAAGTGTGTGGGCGTCCCGGAGCCGCTCGTTGCGCAAGAAAACGAGAGAAAGTGTGCGCGTGAAAAGCGTGAAAAGCGTGAAAAG
>JAASFI010000534.1:0-24448 GCA_023333705.1 Globisporangium viniferum | reverse complement strand
TGTCGTCTTCGTCTTCAACATCACAGTCGTCCGCTTGGTTGTCAAGAAAGCGTCGATCTTCATGTGGTGAGGTGGTGCCACTGGTCCTGCTACTGCCGCTTGGCTTGGGGCTCTTGAGATCCTTCGACATCGAGCGCTTGGGCATGCTGACGCGGATGGTGTAGGCGCCTGGTGGGCTCAACGCGCATTCGTGAAGCACGACCCGAGTCGTTGGCCTAATTATAGAGCTCCTGTTTCATCGGAAACCGCCTTGAGGCTCGCGAGCAAGAAGATCCGCGCAACTGAACGCGCAGAATGGCGACGAGGATGATGATGATGATGGCAGGTTGCGATTGCCCTGAGAAGCACTTTGATCCGACTTGGATACTTTCAAGTGTGCGACAAGATTGCTTGGTGCATGCATGCGTCAAGCGAGACATTCGTGTTTTAACAACAGTGGTGCCACGTTGAAGAAGGAAGAGCACTGGAGCTCACCACAAGAGCGTAGTGTGATGAGCGTACGTACCGAAACAGGTGCCGCATCGTACATTGCGAGCGGAAGACGAGAGCGTGTCGCGTGTTTTGCCTGTGGTGTCATGTCTAAACGAGCGAGAGCGCGACGGAAGTGATGATGATGACCATATTGGTTCAAATCGAGAACTGAAGCTGCTCGTGTGGTGGAAAAGTGCAATGCTAACTTTTGATCAACGACGGTACGACAACACAACCGCATGTGTCGGGTGGTCTTTTTGGCTCGGGATTTTTCTCTTGGACCTAAAATGCACCTGGTTGGCTCGGGTTTGCTATATAAAAGAGCATGCCTTCCCAAACTTGCAAAAAACGTTCGCAGAGGATGTGGGAGTGTGAGTGATTACGCCGTTCGCGCAAGAATTGGCGTTGACGGAACTTCTGTTAGGGTTATGCGGGCTTGTCACAAGTTCCTGAAATCGTGCCCCTAGATCGATTTTAACGGTGTATCAAATATAGCAGTTCACAAAACCTTAGTAAATTTTGTTTTCTGTGGTGTAATGAAAATCGGAATTCAGGGTTACGTATGGGTTTATACAGGATTCAATTCGAAGCGCACAGCAGAGATCCAGTTGTGCGGCTGATTATGCGCACGGGCTGCTGTCGTTTGTTCACACAGGCAAAAGAAACCAAAGGAAGCGGGCGAGCGCTTTGGCCAAGCGACTTACGACCGGGAGCCGCTCACTCACGCACGCACTCACTCGGCATTCGACGACCACCCGCGCAGCAGTTTTCCTATTCGCAGCAGCAGCAGCCGAATCCAGACGCCGCCGATAAGAACCTTCGTGCGACGCATCTGGTTCTGTTTATAGCGCCTTATTACGACCCAAAAGAGAGAGAGAGAAAGGAAGGAAAGGAGCTGTCTGCTGCGTTCGAGTGAGTGAGTGAGCGAGTTGCCATTCATTCAGAAAGCTGTTGTCGCCAAGAGAAGACCGAGAAGAAGACGTCCGACAAGAAGAAGAAGAGATGAGCGTGTACAAGCACTTCCAGCTGCGGTCGCGCGCCAACTTCCTCAAGTACGCGGCGATCGAGCTGCAGCTGCTCAAGAAGGAGTGGAAGATCCTGCTGCCGTGCGTGATCATGCAGTGTACGTGAAAAACAATGTATGCTGACGCCCTAGCGTGGAGAGAAACAAGAAGAAACACTAATGGCTTGCCTTTATTTGCTACTACAGACATCCACGGTGTTTTCCACAACCTGGCGTACTGGGTGCAGGGCTCGCAGCTCTCGGAGATCCAGCGCTTCCCGCTCTACGATCTCGGCTTTGAACTCATGCCGGAGCTCAGGTACGCCCTCGTTCTATACTTGTGATAAAAGGTAACCGACCAGTCAGTCCTCTAATTCACGCATCTCTCTCTCTCTCTCTCTCTCTCTCTCTCTCCTAATCACAGTGATAATAACTCGCACTGGTCCGAGTACTTGGTGTTTGGCGGCGTGTTTGCACCTGCGATCCTTCTGGTGTTGACGGTGCCGCTCTTCCGCCAGAATCCGCAGCGCCCGCGCTACATGGTGATCATTCTCAAGCGCGTGCTGTTCCACATCAGTGTGGCGCTGATCTTCCGCATCTGCTCGTTCATGCTCACGTCACTCCCGGGTCCAGCGCGTCACTGCCGCCTGATCGTGGACGAGGCGTGCGCGGCGGCGAACCCGCCAGACGAGATTCTCAAGTGCATGTCTGAGAACCCGGACTTTATCCCTCCACACGGCCACCAGTTTTTCACCAAGATGGACGCGCTCAACGGCTGCGGCGACCTCATGTTCAGCTCGCACACGATCTACACGCTGTCGCTCATCTTGACGATGGTCAAGTACTGGCCAAACAGATTTTTGCTTGCGTTCCTGGTATGCGTACAGATCTCGATCGCGTTCCTGATCGTCGCAGCGCGCAAGCACTACAGTCTCGACGTGTTCACGGCGCTGTACGTCGTACCGCTGCTCTGGATCACCCACGAAGCGTACTTCAAGGACATCAACCACAAGGACGTGACGATTTCGGTCAAGACGATCCACGAGTTCTACGGCGTCGACGTGTCGGAGGATGTCGGCGGCGAGTTCCAGCAGACGGCGCCGCTCGAGTCGGTCCAGGTCACGACCGCGGAGGAGGACACGGAGAGCAACCCGACCACGACGTTCCAGCGCAAGAATTCCCTGTAAAACACACACACAACACTTCCGTAGCGATGAATGCATTTAGCGAAAAAGAGAACGTAGGAAAGCGGGAACAGGTGGGTGAACTCAACCTTCCACCACCTACCACAGGAAAAACCGTCTTCGAATGGACCTGTATGAATCGATTGATAGATAAAACGAACCTTTCTTGTGTTGTGCATTTCAGTTCCGTTTCACGTGGATGCGCTTGGAGAGCTGCTACTGTAACTGAATGAGTGTAATTCTCTCATCATGATCTTGTTGCCCAACTCCTGTATTGACGGTTCGACATCTCATTTCATCTTAGCTCCTATTCGCTAATAGCTACCCGTAGTACGCGCTGATCTGCGAGAGGATGTCAATGTCGGTGAGGTCGTCCAAACACAGGCTCGATGACTCGCTCGGACGATTGATCCAGCTGTACGACTCGGGTTCTCTTTCTTCGTTGCCCGCGGCGAAGGATTGAGGTCGCTCCGAATTAAAGTACATGTCGGCTCCTAGTGGTGTGATTTTGTCGGCACCAAGCTGATCTTGTTGAATAAAGTAGCTCGCAACTTTCTCGCTTGATGTCATGCCAGGTTGAAGACTGGACGCGATCACGACTTGCCACGACTCGTTCTGAGATGCTGCCGCTCTTGAGCACCTCACCCGGACCTCCAACGGATTTAATGTCGGATTGTAAGACACAGCAGGCATGCGCAGCTCTTCTTCGCACCGATTGTCTTGATTCTCGTTGTTGCTGCTGCTCTCGATAACCTCTTTAGCGCTTGGAAGCTTGTACTTTGAGAATGCACTGTGCTTGAACAACTGCTCTCCAGATTCTCGCTCCTCAC
The DNA here is from genome assembly GCA_023333705.1 of Globisporangium viniferum. NCBI lineage: Eukaryota > Oomycota > Peronosporomycetes > Pythiales > Pythiaceae > Globisporangium > Globisporangium viniferum. Next base: position 20,960 of record JAASFI010000534.1, on the reverse strand, counting down.
GGCACTGAAAGTTCAAACTCTCCAGAATTTGACGAAACGCTTTACTCGACGTGCCAAACCACGACATCAGAGACTCGTGACTTGTAGGCTGAACCTTGAAGCGCGTGCCGTCGTCGATCCAAAACATCGCGTCTTGAGCAGAGTTGAGCGTGAGGCGAGCGTGCAGCATTCTGAGAAAGTTCTCATTGCCTTTTTCGACATCGTCATTCTCAGGCACCACCCCTGCTCAATAGCCACCAATGCTTAACAACGACAGACCACGTATATGAACAGGAAGCAATGCAAAGAATCATCGATCGAACCATCTCGCGAGCGCTTGCGCTGCTCAAATTCATCTGCTCAGAAACGAGAGCAAGGCACGAGTGGATGAGGGCTAAGGCAACAACAAGTGCTTGAAGCACGACCATCAACATCGCACAGATACACGCACAACCGCCAATAGCCACCACGTACGCTCGTCGCTTTCTCTTGCTCGGCGCATCTTGATCGTCTGTCGCTGTTGCCTTTGCTCGTTGCGCTTGAACTCTCCGTCTCCAATTCCGCACTGGTTTTGTGATGACTTCAACTTCCAACTCAGGAGTGTTTGTCAATTCAAAATGAATTTTATCTGGTTGCAAAGTGTGGTAGTCCTTAAAATCAGTAAACAATTGTTTTCAACCTGGCTTTAGAAACATCTTTGGCTACTGACCAAAAATGCGCATCAGTCCCGCCAATTCTAATGCTTGTACCGAACAAGCGAGCCAAACATTAGAAATTGAAACCCAAATCAACTAACCTATCCTACAAATTGAATTGCGACTGCCCCGCTATTGTTTTGTATCAAGACCAGACCCAAATCATCCCTATATTAATCGTATCGGACATTTTTCATTTTCAAAGTTCAATTTCACAAATGGTGGCGACGCTCGTGACGATCCCGGCGTCCAACTACGTGGAGAAGGCGCGCTGGGCACTGCAGCTCGCGGGCGTCCCATTCACGGAGCGCAAGTACGCGCCGCTGCTCGCGTACGCGTCGACGATGCCGAACGGCGGCAAGTCCGTCCCGCTGCTTGTGCTGCCTGGATCTGGCGACGGCGAGGACGCAAACAAGCCCAGGGTGCTCACGGACAGCGCCGAGATTCTCGACTACTGTGCCACCAAACTGCCAGAGCTGTACCCGACGCTGAAGACGAAAGAGCTTGAACTCTTGTACGACAAAGCGCTCGGCCCACCCACCAGGCGATGCGGTAATGTGGATGGATGGATACATTTGTTGTTTTATTCCGTCTTCCCTGCTACAGCTCTTAATAGTGTGAGCTTCACTCCAACGATTTCGCTCACTCACTCATTTATGCTTGTGACGTGTGTGTCTAGCTTATCACATTATGTTTGCGGACTCGGCGGCTGGGCGACAGATCATCACTGGTCCCCTAGGCTTCTTCCAGTATTACGTGACGTATCTGCTGTACCCAGTACTCAAGGCGCTGCTGATGCGCGCGCTGAACGTGAATGCCAAGTCAGCCGAGCGGTCATGGGAGAAGATTGAGCTGTTGCTGAAAGAAGTCGAAGAGAGGCTCGGCGATGGTCCCATCGGCACCAAGTTCCTGGACGGAAACAAATTCTCGGCCGCTGACATCACGCTGTGCGCGCACCTGTCGCTGCTTCTGTTCCCACCCCAGCACAGTTACATCGGCCTCCAGATGTCTGTCGAGCGTATCAAAGACCCCGTTTTCAAGCAGCGCATCGAAAAGCTGCAGAGATCCAAGGTCGGCAAGTATGTGTACTGGTGCTACGAGAATCGCCGTCCGCCCATGCTCCCGAAAGCCAAGCTTTGAAGCGCTTGCTTGCAAGGGCGAGATGACGCATGCACTGATTGCAATGTTGTTGTTTAAATTCGACGTTGCACGTCGACGTCCTAATAGTCACTGTTCATTTGAAGTGAACTGGGTTCCCTGGATGAATTCCTGCTCATAGTATGGTAAAATGCAATCTCATATCCTTCACTACTGTGGTCCAGGATCAGTGGATTCAGCTTCAAGCGACAAACTATTGCACCGCGAATCTGGGAAACGACTTCACGGTGGCAGGCGGTCGCTTGGCGTCCGTACTACCTCAGACCAAACGCATCCTGTTCTTATTCCCTGCCATTCACTTTCCCAGCTAGCCACTATGTCATGCAGCCAATCTGCTGCATCATTTCTTGGGGGAAAGCGTACCCACGTCGGGGCGTCCGCGTCCAAACGAGTCATATTCGTATGAATCTCGCCAAGTGTCCCCATTTACTCCTTCCGTTTAACCAGAATGATTGCCGTTTAGGAACGAGGGTCCTCGGAGAGCTCCGAAGCCTCCCAGCCTGGGCAGCCTGGTAGTCCCAGGCCAGACGTCCAACTCGTTTTTGATGAGTACACGAGATGATTGCGGCATGGGTTCAGAAACACAGAATGATGGTCTTTCTGAAACTCCGTACCACCGTACCGGTTCTCGTTGAAGCCTTTGCGTCTACAAACGGAGCTCATTCGAAGCTTGTCGCTGCAATCGCAGCATCCCAAGTCACTCAAACGCTCTTCGGCTCCACCCAAGCGTCCCAGGCATGACGGCACGCTTGATCTCGATCCCGGTGTCCAACTACGTGGAGAAGACGCGCTGGGCGTTGCAGCTCGCTAACGTGCCCTTTGTCGAGGACAAGTTTCTCCCGGTTGTCCACGCGTTCAACACGCGGCCGAAAGGCGGCGACACGGCCCCGGCGCTCTATTTCCCTCCATCGAAGAAAGCACTCACGGACAGCTTCGATATCCTGGACTTTTGCGCGCAGGAGCTCCCGAGTTTGTATCCAACCGAAGGGGCGAAGGCGCTGGAGCTCTACTATGACAAGGAGCTTGGGGTGCACGCTAGAAGATGTGGTACGTTGACACTGATGTCTGTGTTCATGGAAGCATCATCGCCAACTCACTGACCTTGAGTTTCTCGAATGACTGCACAGGGTACTTCATGGTCTTCTTTTCAGAGAAGTCGCAGGCGAGGCGAGTGCTTATTGGATCCCTAGACGGCTGGTTCCAGCGCGTAGCTGGACATATCCTGTTCCCAGTGCTCCGATATTTTCTACTGAGCAGAATGCAAATCAACGAAGAGGCATTCGCCAAGTCACTCAATTGTATCGAGAGAATGGTTCAAGAAGCCGACGAGAAGCTCGGGAATGCCCCCATCGGCACGCGGTTCCTCACCGGCGACGCGTTCTCAGTGGCCGACATCGCGTTCTGCGCACACATGGCGGTCGTCATGGTCCAACCGGAGCACGCGTACGTCGGATTCGTGACGCTCGCGAACTTTGAGCACCCGCTGCGCGCACGCATCGAGAAGTTGCAGCGCACCAAGAGCGGCGAGTTCGTTGCCTGGTGCTACAAGCACAAACGACCTGCGATGCTTTAGAATTCGGTCATTAGAGAAAATCCAAATAGCGTACTTAAACGAGAAATAATTTTAATTGGCCAATAATAAATAAATGAGAATCGCACTATTCTATTGGCTAAAATAAATAACTGGCCGGTTGGTCGTTACACTTACAATAAACAAGTGTTCAAGGTGTCGGACGGTTTTGGTAAAGTGACTGGTGCCAAAGTCCACTCATTTGTCAATCTCCCGCCCAGCAGCTCACCATCAACAGTGTGCCATCCGTGCCCTCTCTTCCTGCCCAAGGCACCTGCCGACGTGCGTCTGTGCGTTGGTTTCGATCATCAACGCGTGTGTATCTGCATCTGCATCTGTGTGCGTGTTGCGCGTGGGTCTTATTGGATGTGCCGGCCTGGCTTTGCGGCTGCGCTCGGCGCTGAGAAGTGTCGAGCGCGGTCCCCCGTGCCGGGCCGCGCACTCGCCCCCCATGAGCGCTAGAACAGCCTTTGCCAGCGACTTTTGTGTGTAGAGAGTGACAACTTGTCCTCCGTTTGACATTTCTCAAGAACTGGGTCGCACATGTTCATCCGATTGTCTATCTGTGTGTATGTGTGTGTGTGTGTGTGTGTAGTGGGGGTGTCTTTGTAGTTTGTATTGTAGTTTAGTTGAGTGATTTTAAATATGCGGCTAATTGAAAAGCTACAGTGTTTCGTGTCTATTTGGTTCTATCGCGCGTCTGTGCTTTGCCGTGGCTGAGTTGGTGCTTGTTTGTGTGTGTTGTCTATGAGGGGCCCCTGTTTGAGTCCATTGTGTTCTAATAAGTTAGGTCTACTGCGTGAGGCTCACGAGGATCTCGGACTCGGCGCTCGCGATGTGCGAGTCCGACTCCTTGAACTGCCGCAGCAGCTTGGTGTTGTACGACATGCAGTCGTCGTACTGGCACTGTAGAGCAAAGCACGTACACACATCATGAGAGAGCTTGTTAGATCTCAAAAGTACACGGCACAACAAAGACTGACAGATATGTGGCTGCAGCGTACCTTGTGGTAGACAAAGTGGAAGTTGGTCGTGGACTTGCGCTCGCAGTCGCTGCAGTAGATGAGCGACTTGACGTCCTGGTACTCGGGCGGCATCTGCTCGCGCTCGAGGAGCTCGTCAATGCTCGCAAAGTAGAGCTCCATGTCGCCCAGCGACTTGGAGCAGAGCGGACAGATGTAGTTCGTGAGCGTGTACTCCTCGTAGCACGACACGTGCATGCAGTGGCCGCAGGGCAGGAACATCACCGGCGTCGTGGACGTGAACATGTACGAGTGGCAGATCGGGCAGTCCGACTCGAGCGACCGCTCGACGCACTTGTGCTTTTTCAGGCTGATGCTCATGCACGCGTTGCAGCGGTCGCAGTGGAAGTAGTCAATGTCGAGACCCTGTTGCGTCCAAAATAGAGAGACGAATGAGCCACACGCCATGAACTAATTTCCAGATAGCTAAGGCACACACACACACCTTGCCAATGCGGCAGATCTTGCACTTGTCGCAGTGGTAAATGTCTTTGGTCGGGTCGTCGTCAAAGAACTTGCAGGTATCGCAAAAGTAGCGTCCGAAGACCGTGTTGCACTTGTCATTGATGCACTGCTTGGACACGGCCTGGATAGAGAGAAATACACACAGCGCAACGACCTGTTAGAACCATTGTTGCAGTAGACCCTGGAGAGCAACGACTTGGAATTTGTTGTGGTTGTACCTGAACAGTTTCGCACTTCATGCACGAGATGGTCTCGGTGGCGTAGCGATCGATCGCGTGGCTTTCGTTCTCGTCTTCGGCCAATGCGCCAGAGTGGATTAAGGAATACTGTCAGTAAACCGTTGTCCACGCCCACAGATTTTCCCCACAGGTCAATTGCATAGCACTGCGATGCACTTCAGGTCAACTCACCGTGGCAAAAGCGGCACGTGTACCATTTGCCGCAGCATTTCGCCTGCAACTTGCACGAGCGTCTGAAAGGAAATGAGTGACAAGAGATAGCAATACATAGTGAGAAAACCTGTTGCTGCTGACAGATTTCTTTCCAAGCCGGATCAAAAGTCATCCACGTACTGGTAGTGGCTGCATCCGAGTACGTTCTCCGCTTCGCTCTGTCGGTTTTGCCAAGGCCACACATGTAAGGTTCAGCACCTAGTTGAGCGCAAATGATTGAATTGAAGACAAGCACTCACAAAGTAGGTGGTTTTCTTGCGGTCGGTCTCGCTGTCGCTCTCCTGGCGCTTGAGCACCACTTTGTCGCGCGAGTCGTTCCACTGCTTCATCATGAGGTTCTGCACCGACTCGGCCTTCTCCTTGGGCGTGAGCGACGCGCTCGCCTGGATCTGGCGGATCTGCGCCTTCAGGAGGGTTTGCTGGTCCTGAACGTTCAACCAGATGCAATGCGTTAGTCTCGCGTTGGGGAGGAACAAAAAACGGATGTCATAGTACAAACCTGGTTGTTGTTGATCGGCAGCGGCAGTGAGGTCGGCGGCGCGCGCGGGTGGTTGTGCTGCGGGTGGTCATGGTCGTGCGAGTGGCTGTGCGAGTGGTGATGGTGGTGGTGTCCGTGATCGTGAGGACTCTCGTGGTGGTGGTGGTGGTGGTGGTGGTGCTGATGCTGGTTTGTTTCTTCAACGCAGACTTCGTGGTCGTGTCCGTGTTCAGGTCTAAAGTCACACAGACAACAAGCATATCCAGGTTAGCTCAAGAAAGTGACGATTTCAGTGGTAGAACAGCACCAGAATGAATCCCCACCTGTCGCTCATTTTCAGCCTCGTGAAGGCGGAAAACCTCGTGAAGGCGGAAAAGATGGGAGAATGAGAGACTGAGTTGAGCTGCTCGACCTTCTGAGAGAAAGGCGTGGGACTTGTGATGGTGACGAGAGAACCGATGGACGGATGGACTTGGACCTTCAACTGGCACGCACAACGCACGCGCTCACTCACGTTCCGACTCGGTCACAAAAGCACAAGTGAGCAATAATGGAGTGACTTGTGTGAAGAATGTGCTGCTGCTGGCTGGTTGGCGTCGACATTTGTGTGGATGGAAATGGATCTTCTCCAATTAGATTCGCTATCAAGATAGCCACCCAGAAAAAACAAAGATTTGGGGTTCGTCCAAATATAATGGGCAAATCTGACCGACTTCCACAAAAAGTATTTTTAGTGGGTGGTCCAATTCCTTTGGTTGAAGCGGAGGATACGGCGGGGCTTCGCAGGTTGCTTGATAAATGCAGTTGGTTCTGATCACAATCCATTTTGTTCATTTCTAATACCAGCACCGATGGGTTTGCGTGGATACCCAGACAAGATGCGATGAGTGCGAGACGCGGATTGATATCTTGCTATCCTGTGTTGTTTTGTCCTTTGGTCTTGACTCGAGTGTTGCGTTCAAGATGTATCCGAGGCTAGTGTGTGTTTGTACTGAAGTTCGCTTCAAGCTTGCGAACACTTACAGCGTTGGTGTGACGTGTTTAGGAAAGAAAACACGGAACATGACACTTGGAACTGGAACTCCCACGACGCCATCACTGTATTCGATGTGATGAACACTTAATAAGACTTGAACTGATAGCATGCAAAGATACTAACAAGCTGACGCCCAACCAGGTGTGCTCTGTGAATCAATCGATCGATCATTAGCACCTGGGAAGCGACTATGACATAGAAGGGAAAGCTGCTTGTTCCGTGTGTCCGGTTCTTAACCGCCTCGCAGTGAAGAGCTGAACACGCAACACCGCCTCTTCAAGCTTTAATTCTCTTCGCTGATCTGCCAGCATCATCGACGCAGTTGCAACAACAGTCTTGTGCTCTTTGTGGGTGCTGTATAGACGCATTGAGAAGCCAATGAAAGCTGCCTGAACAAAAGCAAACACGGCGGCGCTACGCAACGCTCTCAATTTTAATTATCTTTTGCTGCAGCATAATAATAGCAGCGAAGGCGCCGCGTGGACGCACTGCACTACATGTGTACCAGTGTGCACCACCTGACGCTGATCCTTCCATTGCTCTTGTTTTTTGCTTCAGTGAAACGTTCCAAGCATTTAAAGAAGATCCTTTCAGATCATGGTTCAGTTCATCACAAACTGTGGTGGTGTAGATTCATAACACTCTGCACCAAGCCGCTCTTGACTATGAGATGGACCAATTCGTGGTAGCAAAGTTTTGTGCCGATGGGAATCTTGCAAAATAAAGACACTCTCGGATCAACGTGCTTTGGTTCATTTGATGAATTTTGTAAAGCAGACACACACGGTTCATTTCTGTATTTACAGCTCTCTTTTCACATCCTCGTCTTGCTCGTTCCACACAGCGGCTACTCGTTCGGTTTATATATACGTTGCTCGGTTTGGCGGCACTCGTCTCTCTCTCTTTTTTCCTTTTGCGGCGCGCTTCTTACTGAGGTGGCTTCTTCTTCGTCTGCTTGTTGATCAGCGATTTGTGGATGTGCGGGATGACGCCGCCGCCTGTGATCGTGGCCTTGATCAGCGAGTCCAGTTCTTCGTCTCCTCGAATCGCGAGCTGCAAGTGGCGAGGCGTGATGCGCTTCACTTTCAGATCCTTCGACGCGTTGCCCGTAAGCTCCAGTACCTCGGCGGTCAAGTACTCCATGATCGCGGCGGCGTACACCGCAGCCGTCGCACCAATGCGCTGGTTGTTGGCCACGCGTCGCTTGAGGAAACGGTGGATACGTCCGGACAGGGAACTATTACGACATCAGTGGCGACATATCATTAGTACATCTATCGACTATGCCGCACAATTCACACATATCGCCAGCCATCTCGCTGCTGTTTGTTTGTTCCTTCATGTACCTAAAGTCCGGCGCGCTGCGATCGCGACTGCGGCGCCTTCTTGGACGTGACGCCCTTGCCACCCTTGCCGCCCTTGCCTCCTTTGCTGCCTCCGATGATGCTCGACTGTATCACATACACGCCACTCCGTTCGATTAGCACTCTGCACAGCGCAGTCATCTGCATTCCCCCACTACGGCGCCGCCCGTCGGACGACGCCAAGGAGCACCGGCACGCACGCACCATGTCTGCTGCTGCTTCCAAAAATCTCCAAATCCCGCTTCTTCAAACGCCACTTTTTGTCCTTTCGCATGAAGAGCTGGCAATTCTCTATTGAATCGTGTAGATACGAAGGAGGGATCAAGGCGATTCATTTTTTGAGTCGCGTTTTCTGCGGATTTTTTTGCGCGGACTTTGGTGGGTGCGTAGATTTGATTGTGCGGACAAACTAAACTTCCCCTTATTACAAGCAAGAACCTATTTATAATGCATAACCGCCACGCGATTCTAATAAATTAGAGCCTCTTTTTTAGAATAAACTGGAATCTCGTGGCGCTTGTATAGCGTCTGAAAATCACGTATACCGCCACGAGATTCCAATTTTTACTGAAGACAGACTCTAACTAATTAGAATCGCGTGGTGTTACGTATTATAAATAGGTTCTTGCTTTTTTGAACGGGTTCTCAGCTTTTGGAACAATTATCAGACAGTTCACTTTTCTGATCACAAAAACAACGCTTATGGTAAAGACAAAAAAAATGCCTGTTTTCTGTGAGATTTGTGTCATGCACGAAGCTGTTTTTCTGTCGATCAGGCATCTCCAAACTCGCAAAATGCCGCCGAAAGCACCTCCAAGCGCAGCGGCGAGCGAGCGCCTCAAGAAGGAGCTGCAGGCGCAGCGCGCGCGCGCCGAGGCGCTCAAGCACCTGCAGACCACGGGCGCCGGTCCGTCGCAGAGCGAGCTCGCGCGGCAGCAGGCGGAGCGCCAGAATCTCAAGAATGCGACGTCCGCGCGCGTGGAGCGCTTCGTGACGGGCGCCAATCCATCGGCTTCCTCGCAGCCGCAGAGCACCGCTGAGCGATACGACCCGCGCGTGCGCGACAACACGCTGCACGCAGTCGCGATGCGTCGCGCGAACGAGATCCACCAGACGCAGAGAACGGTGCAGCAGCTCGGCGCGTATCGGAAGAACAGTAGTGGCGCTTATGCTGGAGGAGCGAGTGGCAGCGGCGGCTTACCAGATGGATGGAAAGCGGTGACCGGCCCGACGTCAAGCGATGTATACTACTGGAACGAAGTACGTGACCTTTATAGAACCGATGCTAATGTATTGACCAATGTCGTGGTGTCAATGTGGTCTAAACGCTGTGTGTGTGGTGTTGAACCCTAGCGCACGAACGAAACCTCGTGGGACCATCCAGGCGGCAAACAAGAGGTAAGGATTGGCATACTATGCTGAGTGTCGTATTGCTATTGTTCTGGCTGATACAAGCTATGCTGACGCGTTTGTATGGGATTTCCTGTTTATCCTGCTAGGCTGCAGAACCACCTCAAGCAGTGAACCAAAAGAAAGATGCAGCAGATGACAAGCTACCAGAGTACGTTGGATGGTTTCGTACGCACTGGCAGTACTCCTTCTACTCTCTGGTAAGATACGGACCATTAACATTGTTGCTGACTGATGGTGCTGATGGTGTTATTTATCTTCATACAGTGGTTGGGAAGCTGTGACAGACCCTCAGAGCGGCGACGTGTACTTCTGGAATCGGAATACCGACGAAACGTCGTGGACGAAACCTGCGCCGACGACCGTGTCGTTAGGTACGAAGCGCTGGCTCTTGTTTCCTTAAAGCTGGGCCATGGGCATACATTTTGCTGACTGTTGTGGTGTGTATCTTGTGTTTGTGTGGCGATTACAGAGGAAGCGATTGCAGCGAAGTCGAAACTGGACGGTATCTTGAAAAGCTGCGGTCCCAGCAAAGGCGCCAACAAGCGGAAAGCAACCGACATTAATTCCACCAACTCCGCAGATTCCATACAAAGAGCTCAGCTCAAGAAGAAACGAGACCAGGCTCCAGGTCCAGCTGACCCCCTCGATCCGTCAGCAAACAGAACTTGAGCGAAGTACGTGCGTGCGTGCGTGTGCGATAGATGTCTGTCTGGTGCCTTTGCCTGACGACAAAGCCTTCCGAACAGTGTGCCAGTCCACGTCACTCGAAGAAATCCGTATATGCAGCGCGCATCCAGTTTGAATTGCTCCAAAATAGACCGATGATTGGTTACACCTGAGTCCAAGTTTGAGAATGCTCCAATCTCGTATTCTGATACTCACCCCATGTATTTTTACAGAGAGATGGCAATTTTGGCGGAGGTTGTCAATCTCAAGCAATAGCAAGCTGTATGCGCATCAATCAACTCAAGCATCGTTCGGGCTCATCAAGCGAGGAAGCGCCTTTGGACGAAGATGCCTCCCAGCAGTATCATTAGCAAGCGCGCATGCAGCCCAAGCCCAAGCAAAAGCGCGCAAAGGAGTCCATCAGCCAAGGCTGGGAGCCACAACAGCAGCAACCATTTTGGCAGCGTCAAGCTAAAAAAAGTGGAGCGCAAGGCGAAAGAACAGTTGACGCAAACGCTGCGAGAGCTGAGCGATCGGATTGGGAAACTCGAGGACCGAGACACGCAGCAGCATGCGTTCCAGTCGCTCATGTACGTACGTCTCTGTATTGCACGCTCTGACGATGTGTTGGTGGTGCAGTTCTAACATTTTGATTTGAGAATTCGTGAAATGCAGGCAGAATTTGCCTCAGTTGGATGCTTCACTCGTGAGTGAGTTCCACAGTCTCATTGAGAAAAACAAGGTAAATACATCGCTGGATCACTTGAAACATTGTACTTTGAGGGTGAATGATCTAATTTACCCAACTATTTCTTCTCGTGTTGATGCCGTTGTTGTGCACAGAAACCATCGCGATGCTCGACGCGACGGATGCTGGTGCTGCTGATCGCGGTTCTATGCAAATGCCACCCGACGCAGTCCGCCAAGTTGCTCCCGCGGATCATTGCGTACATCAGCATCCGATTGCGCGACAACGAGACGAAAGTGACCGAGGCGTGCGGGATCCTCATCTCTTCGATCGCAATGCACGTGCTCCCGCTCTGCGATTCTGACCATGTTCCAGGTAATACTGAGAATAGTGGCGGCGACAAATGGGGTCGCGTGTTTGAGACCGTGTCGGCTCCTCTGGCCAGAGACGCCAGCGCGATCGGTGAGAATGCGACAAAGTGTCTCTGCGCGCTGCTGCGGCCGACCGAGTTCGACGGACAGACGCTGCCATCGAAAGAGAACCTATTCGCGCACGCGACTCGGGTTCTCTCGTTCTTCAAGACGATAGTGAGCGCGTCTGTGACGAAGATGAACGGGAGCACCCAGTACGCGAGCTTCTCGCCGACTTTTCTGCTGCTGAAGGCTGCGTGTGAGATCGCCAGCGATGCGCTAGTGCGAGTTGGTTTGAACGAGCTTTCGGAGGCGATCGTGCCGTACGCGGGGTTCGTCTTTGAGGCGATTGAGGACGTGTTCCAGTATGGTCCGCGCGAAGACTGGGTGCTGCGGAAGCGAGGCATGGAGCTGCTCGCGCTGCTGATCGAGGGCTTTGGGCTGAGCGAAGCCGAGTTTGCGGAGTCTGCAGTCGAGTATTTCCGCACCAATCTGGTACGACCGCTTTCATTTGGGCTGTTCTTAGTCAACCTGGTAGAGTTTGGAGACAAGTCTGGGACTTGAAAGAGCGTCCGCTGGCTAATCAGATCTGTGAATGTGTTCGTGCTTGTCTCGCATATTATTGTAGGAACGCGTTCGAAGCCTCGTCCTTGCTGGTCGCCACGACCCCGTCTCGTCTGTCCGTGAGGCTGCGATCTCGACTGTCGTGACGTTTGACAAGCTCAACAGGCGATACGGGGGCCTCTCGCCTTTGAAGAAAGGAGTGGCACTGCCGAACCAAAACCAACCAACATTGGACAACTTTTCAAGTTCAGGACCATCAGGCCTGATGAGGGAACCGTACAAACCGCAAAGGATAGCCGATCATCGCAGCAGACTACCAAAAGAAGAAGAAGAAAAGGATGCCAAACGCAGCGATGTTCCTGAAGCAAAAGCGGATGGAGCGCCTCAAAAAGATCAAGATCAAGACCAACAACAGTTTGGTGACTTCAGTTTGGACGAAAGTACAGCTCCAGCTGAAGACCCAGACAGCAAAGCTGAAGATCAAGATCCAGTGACCCTAGTGGCAACTCCTGACAAGTCCCACGTCCAACTTGGCCGTAGCTCTCTGCTGAAGCAATTTGTCGCGAAGAGGCGCGCTCAGGCTTCGAAGCTTCTTTCGTGGAAGCAGATCCCTCGCATTTCACCTCCGAAAGCAGAGCTACCATCCGATGAACGGTCATCGACTAGAGAGTTCGAGTTTCCTCCTGAAACTGAAGATATGAGCACGTTCCATGGCGGTGAGGAAGGTGGGAGCCACGACGAAGGCCAAGGTGACGAAAGTGACAACTCTGAGTATGCAGCAGAGATTGAGAATGAGAACAGCGATGAACTTGCATCCATGAGTCGCGCCGAGGCGGCGGTGAGCGCTGCACAATGCGAAGAGTACGATCTCGCGTTCCGCCTGTGCCTTCTCGAAGACAACATCGCGCTGTTGAAGCAAGTGATGGGCGTCGTCGGCGCGCCGTGCATGCACCAGCTCTCGCGCGCGTCGCGGAGCGCTCTATGCGCGGCGTTCCTCGAGATGCTGGACGCAGCCAATAATGACGATGAAGATGGAGAGGATGAAGATGAAGACTTCACTGGTGGGGACAATGCAGCACCGTCGTCCCAAGCAAGCACGCACCATGACCAATGGCTCGTGTTTGCGTGGCTGCAGGACCTAACGATGCAGAAAGCAAACCTCAAACAAATCGATCCGCGCGTGCTTCGAGCGCTGGAGCGGCGCCTGCTGGATTTATCGGTGCAGTCCTCGCGGGCGGGTCTTGAAGCTGCGAACGTGCTCACGCAGCTGGGCCTTTAACAGCGTTAAACGGCGTTTGCCGATCGCGTCGTCATCAAACGATCAAAAGTGGGTGCGCACCAGACCTCTTCAACTGCAACATTGAATATCAGTTGTTGACGCGCTCGAGCGTGTGTGTACGCTCGCAAGTTGTACGGTGCATTCATGTAGCGAAAAGAACCCACTCACTCACACACCGCATCAGAATGTGATGGACGCATTTGGGCGCTCCAAAGAAGCATAGCGATACAACTTCAGCGTTTGCTGTTTGTTGCTGATCGACCTTGGAGAGGGCACATGTAGATGCGTGAGTTGGGGCACAGATAAGGGATCTGTCTAATGAAATTGTTGACATCAACCCAGGTGGTTGAACTTTGAAGCGAAGGTCCACGGCTTCAGCCAAAAAGCACACAGCGGGGGCTGTCTCGATGGACGAATCCTGTGCCAAAGCGATCACGCTTTTAATTCTTCGAACTGGATTGACTGGAGTTCTGGTGGTACTTCGATGTGTGTCGCTGCATCTGTATGCTGGTGGTAAGTCCGTCTTGGAGTTCGAGAAAAAAGGTCCTGCGTGCGTGATGAATGCCTTGCAGGGCACTCGGAGAAACCAGGACACACTGAACAGGACGCTGGTGCTCAAAGCAAATCGAGAAGATGTTTATGTTTGGCGAAGACGAAGCAGCCACTTGAAGTTCCACTCGGAAAAGGAGCTCCTCCTCATCCCCCTAAACTCCCTTTCCATCAAAGATTAAACCTACACTTTGACGTGGACCACATGATTTCCTCAAAACGACACGCACTTAATTCATTACACAAGGTTGCAGCACAAAAAAATGGCTCGAGTACATGTCGCATCATGTACTTTTGGTTATTTGTCACTCACAATGCGCTGGACTATGATGTCTTTGAGTACTGTTTGGTTATGTTTAGTAAAAATGTACTAAATTAGGATGCATTCCTGCCAGATGGACCCCTTCTTTGAACGGACCACCCCAGTTTTGTGCTCGTGTGATCTGTTTGCGATACCCTGCCAGCAGCCAAAACCAGCAGCGTTTTGGCGTTCCAACTTGACGTGAAACGCGAGCTCAGTTCTCGAAGCTCCCAATTGTATTAGACGGCGCACAACAATAGAGAAACGCGCGCAGTCTGGTTGCTCTCGTTGGCTCGGTATATTTAGTGCAAATTTAGTTTGTGTAGATATATGCTATGTGACTTGAACTGCATCTGTGAAGTTTGGACTAAGACTGAGGCAGCCCTGCTGCTTGGCCAAAGTCTGTATCCGGCAAAACCTCGGTTTAACAACTCTAACCGTTTCTAATCGGATTATTAAGGTGGCCCTTGCAAAACTGATCCCTGATAAACTTAATTCCCACCTGTTGATGATTGAGCTTGAACTCACCGACTCTTTGGCTCTGAGCTCAATCATCTAAAGCAGGACATCACGATGTGATCCTGTATAAAAAAGTGTGGGGCGTCATTAGTAGGGACTTTTGCTACCGCCAAACTCCATACTTGATCCCATCTTGGGCCCTTTTCGCAAAAAATTTTTCATACAAATTGCCAGTCTTTTCAGTCCCCTCAATAAACGTAGGGCGTCCTCGGTCACATCGATGTTTGTTTAGCAATGATAAATTCTACCAATCAGGCTGCATATCCGAGATCATCTTCCTTGGGTGCACTACGCAGTATCACAAAAAGTCTAAATGAATGTGTAGTTGATAGTGTGGGGCGGCTGACTACTGGCTTTGCGAATAAGGTTCTTCACGAATTCAAAGGCGTACATTTGGCTTTTCAAAGGGGTTGAATGAATGATCCTCGAAAACTTGATAGCCCTGATGTATTTGATTATGACACTTGCCGTCGGCCCTATCAAATTTGCGAGGCTCATCTGTTTGTACCCTTTCAGTTAGTGCCCTACTGTTCGTATGGCCGGGTTTAGATGGGAGTTGTTTTTGTGAACTTTTTGTACAGTATGTGCTCATCATCTGCCATTGGCAGTCGTCCCGTCTCTTGGCACCCATCGCGCAGTCGCAATTGCGCGACGCGATGCCATCGAGTCATTCCCTCTCTCTCGCTCGCTTCTGCTCCAGGAGCTCCAATTGGCAGGCAGGCAGCTCAGCACTTCCCCAGTAGCAACTCAGGCAGCTCAGCTCAGCTTAGCTCACCAGAACGCTAACAGCAAAGCGTCTCAAGCCCAAAGGCTTCTCTTGACCCTCATCACTGCCGCCCGCGCAACCCGAGCGCCAGCAGTATCCATTTTGCGCCAGAAGACGCACGCAGGCACTCCATCCACCCACTCTTCAGCACCTTTCTCCTCCGCTCGCGCGCCTCTGCAGCCATGTCGGACTTCTTCACGGGCATCACGCCCAAGACGCCGATCATCGACTCGGCCGGCGTGCTCAACGGACTCGACGTCACGATCCTCGTGGCCGTGCTCCTGGGCACGATGATCATCGGCGTCGTCGCGACCGTGCACGCCGGCGAGTCCGAGTTCCTCGCCAAGCTGCTGCCGTGCCTCAAGAACAAGAGCAGCCGCGCGTACCAGGACGACATCACGAGCAACAAGATCGACGGCATGTCGTCGCCGGCGGACCTGGCGCAGCACCGCCCGTCGCACGCGTCGCTCATCCAGGACGGCGACATCGAGGACCCGAAGAAGAAGATGGAGTCGGACCGCGTCAAGAGCTTCTTCCTCGCGGACCGCGACATGAAGTGGTACTTTGTCGGCGGCGCGCTCTTCGCGAGTAACATCGGCGCCGAGCACTTCATCGGCATGTCGGGCGACGGCGCGCGCCGCGGTCTCGCCACCGCCATGTACGAGTGGTACGCCGCGGTGCTCATCCTGCTGCTCGGCTGGGTCTTCTCGCCGATCTACCGCAAGGCCGGCGTGTACACGACGCCCGAGTTCCTCGAGTACCGTTACAACGCCGGCTGCCGCCACTACCTCTCGGTCATCACGTGCATCATGTACGTCATGACCAAGATGAGCGCGAGTATCTACGGTGGCGCCGTGGTCATGAACGCCACGCTCGGCTGGAACCTGTACCTCGGCGCCGGTATGTGCATCGTGCTCAGTACGGTCTACACGGTCACCGGCGGTCTGCGCGCGGTCATGTACACCGACCTGTTCCAGATGTGCGTGTTCGTCACCGGTGGACTCGTGGTCATGGGCTGCTCGCTGCACAAGGTGGGCGGCTTCTCGGGCATTCAGGACAACCTCGAGTTCCAGGGCAAGTCGGACTTCTGGCACCTCTTCAAGCCGACGTCGGACCCGGACTACCCGTGGACGGGCATGCTCATCGGCCAGCCGATCGGCTCGGTCTGGTACTGGTGCATGGACCAGGACCTCGTGCAGCGTGTGCTCTCGGCCAAGGACACGTCGCACGCCAAGGGCGGCTGCGCGTTCGCGAGCATGCTCAAGATCCTGCCGCCGTTCATCATCGTCATCCCGGGCATCGTCGCCGCGATCCTCTACGATATGTCGGTGCCGGAGAACAAGACCGACGCCGCGTACCCGGTGCTGCTCACGAACCTCATGCCGCACGGCGTGATCGGCCTCATGGTGGCGAGCATTATCACGGCCATGATGTCGAGTCTCGCGTCCGTGTTCGCCGCCGGTTCGTCCGTGATCACGAACGACATCTACCTCAAGCTGCGTCCAGACGCGCCCCACGACCACCTCATCTGGGTCGGCCGCGCGAGTACCATGGCGTTCGCGATCCTGAGTTTCTGCTGGATCCCGATCCTGAACGGCGGCGACGGACTCTACAAGCAGGTTGTGGAGATCCAGAGTTACTTGACCCCGCCGATCGGCATTGTGCTGATCTTGGGTGTGTTCTGGAAGCGCGCGAACGCCCAGGGGGCGATCACGGCGCTGCTCTGCGGCGGGTGCCTCGGCATGACCCGCCTGATCTTCGTCACGATCGAGAAGCAGACGAAGCGCGGCAAGTACCCGAATATCATCGACCAGTTCTTCTACATGAACTTCCAGCACTTTGCGATCCTGCTCTGGGTCACCTCGATGGTCATCTGCATCATCGTGAGCCTCTGCACGCCGCCGCCGAGCGCCGAGCAGCAGAAGTACATGGCGGACTTCAGCACGATGTTCAAGCTCGACGCGACCGAGCTCAGCAAGCCGCGCTACGTCAACATCCTTGTCGCGTTTAGCGGCGTCGCGTCGCTCATCATCACGCTCAGTCTGTGGATTTACTTTGCATAGGAAGAGACGAGAGGCGAGAGAGAGAGAGGTCTTGGAGGCCTTGGTGGGTCTTGTATTCTTGTACTCTTGCGGAGCTTTGACTCGTAGCGGGCTGGCTGACTGACAGACCGACGCCACTGGAAAGTAAATATGTAATTCATGTACGTCTATCCCCCAAACCCTGGCTGTCCTCGTCTTCTTGGGGTTGCTTGCTTTCGTGACGCCCACGCCCCACTCATGAGAAATGCTGTTGTCGTACTAATCAGTCTTGACAGCTTGATCAGTCTTGTCAAACCAGCTTTCTATTCGATCTTTGTCAAACCTCAACGGAGCCAAGGGTTCCAGAGCAGCCCATCACGTTGGCTACGCACGCAAACGTCGAAGAGCTTCAACGCCATTTGAGTTTCTCACAAAACTCAGCTCCGTCACTGGATGAATGAATAGCAATCACGTCACGAGCAGAAATGAAGCAAGTACATTTCGCTTCGGTGACCCAATGAGCTTGCTTTGGCGGCAACGCTTACCAGAGATTGATAGCATAAAACCAAAGGTCACCACCACCGATTTCGTCCTTAATCCCACGAACAAGGCTAGACAAAGTGAAACTACGTAGCGTTTTCACTCGACACTCTCAATCTCCGACCTGACCCAGCGCACTTGGATGAAGCTGTCGTGCCTGATACTGGCAGCATAGGTACGAACATTGGAGCGCATTACAAGCGCTTCAAACGTGCCGGCCGTGTTGTTCACCCGCAAGTCAAGCAAGTCGATACACGCGAACGTTGTCTTGGACGGGAAGTACGCTTCAAGCGCGGACATGAGCACCGAGAAGTACCCGTTTGTCTGTTTAAATGCGTGCTGCGCGTAGTACAACTGGAACGCGAGGTAGCGCACACCCCACTCGGGGTCGAGCAGGACTGGATGGTGCTGGCTGTCAAAGGTCGGTTGAAACTGGATGTATCCCCAGTTCTCCGGCATGTGCATGTTGACCGCATGTTGCGGACTCCAGACCCAGTTCTCCTCAGCTTGCCCTGGGATCTTCACGTACTGGTTGTTCTGTACCATCACGGCCCACTCAACTCGCGAGAAGTTGATTCGCCAGAAACTCATCGGCTTCGGAGGCAGCACCGCCGTCGTGTACCGCGCGAGCTCCTTCAGCGGGAGCGCGATCTCCACGGTCCAAAAGTGCATTTGCTGCGCTGCTCAGCAGCATCAAAACATTAACCTTCGTAAGTAGGATTTTAACCTATCTAGATATCTAGGTTCTGAACAGTGAGAGCACAGCTATTGGCAAGTGTACCTGGATCATTCGGCGTCCCTTTCATAAACACCGCCGACTTCATGCCGTTTCCAAACATGTCAAAGCCATTTTTCGGGTCCACGCGGGTGCTGTTCTCATGGCCATCGTCGCGGTACGGACGATTGAGCAGCAGGTTCCACGTCGTATTGAGCGCGTTCACCTCAACCTCCTTGTAGTTGTGGGTTGTGCCATCCGCGTCGACAAACACTTCAAAGTCGTTGTCGGCAAAGACGACGGCGTTGCGCTTGGTCACGTTCGCCCAGATCGCGCTCTCCTCCAGGTACGCGCCGATGTAGAGGAACTGGTCGTCGTAGCGCATCTTGACTTTGGTCGCGAACCAGGGCTGGGACCAGTGCTGGGGGCCCTGGATGTCCACAAAGTCTTCGCTCCACGGGGTTTCCTCCCATGCCGACTCGTTCAGCAACCCATCGATCGTGATGGTTGCCGGCGCTGCAAAAGCTTCTTCCGAGGCTTTTGAGCCATCACCACTGTCACCACTTGTGCTGCTGGCTTGCAGGTGATAGACGGCGTAACGCCTTGGATGGGAGCTACGAAAGTCGCACTGCGCAGTCGCCGAGTGTGCCATCAAAAGCAGAACGGCGACCACGACGACAAGCGCATTGCGCAGAGAAGAAAGAGAGGGGGACGTGGCTGCGGCTGAGGTGCCGTGCATCGCTTACTCTTCTTATGGTTGAGCTTCGTCGCTGCCAACTACACACGCTGCGAGCCACAAATGCAGCAAAGCAACTCTCTTTCAAACTCTCTTCGTTGCCGTTTTTGCCGAGTGGCTTGGTTCACAATTGCGCTTGGAGGTCCAACAGTACATCTCATAACTATTCACCGGTATAAAAATGTATCAACATTTGTATTGGAAGATACTTGGAGTAATATTGTGGGGTATACTGTGATCGTTTCCTGTTATGTTGCTGGGTCGGATGATGTGCAACATAATCGAGCCACTTCAACCTGATAATGGAAGTGCGTAAAAGCTGGAATGATACGCATTGTGAATGAGAAGGGAGGGCTTTCGATCGCCTTTCATCAGAACCGAAACTGGGATTCTCTTGGACGTTGGAGCAGCGACTGATCTCATAGAGCAGCGACACACGTTCACAATCTACTTGAAACTATAACCTGTCACTGCAGGTTGCAAGTCTGGCTGCTCTTGCTGGAAATCTGTCCTTGCAATCTGAGTGTCTGGAGCTCTTCATTCTATGTAGAGCTCTTTATTCGAACTCTCTCTCTCTCTCTCTCCCTTGGTGTAGCCGACCCAATTCTGGTGTTTGACGCTCCGACATCTCTATCAGATGCAGCCCATCAACATTTGTGTCCTTTGGGTGGAGAAGAATAATATCGGAGGATTGGAGGAGAGTGACGAGGAGGAGAGAGGACAAACGAAGAACGAGATGCGTTGCTGCTGTTCCAGCGCAGCAGCAACCCCAACGCCGGCAACGAATGACCGATGACCAACTTCAAATCCAGCGCGTGACGCGACCGCTCTGGTTTCTCAGTTTCCGAGTGCTCTTGGCACTTGCGGAGGAGGCCCTCAGGAACCTAGGTCAGTACAGTACTCTGCCATTCCATTCGCAATATTCAAGACAGTTTGAACTTCACAAAGTGACTTCCTACGACGGGAAACTGCGTCGAATGGAAGCGCAGCAGACAAGTTGAATCCATCAAGACCACAGACAGCAGGATTTACAAGCAAACGCGAAAGCCCCAAAACTGAAGAGTGTACTCAGATTGTGGCACTTTCACATCGAAGTCCCCAGAGAAGAGGCAACTTGAAGTTGCACTTGACCGGTTTTTCAAAAAGTGCCTCTCGGATTCTACTTGTACACTTGGACAAATCAAGTGCAAAAAGACATTGAGTCTTCCTCAAAGCTTTTTCAGACAAGTCACAGCGCTCGCTGAAGGATCGAAAGACAATGAAACATTCGATGAAGTCCTGTGATTGCACGGCGAGGACCTCAATGGGTTCCATGGACACGCTTGGACAGATGCGCTCTCTCCGATGTCAAGTGGGAGTGGCTGGCTCTTTAGGCTGGCGATGCCGCTCTGCCCCAGCTAACTCTCGCCAAACACCAGCACTGCTCCAGTAGTCCTCATTGTCCAATTTGCCTTCAAGCCCCAACAACAACAACAACCACCACCACCAACTCAACCAAGATGAAGAGCTTCGCCGTCCTCGCCGCCGCCGCCGCCACCGCCCTCGCCGCCCAGACCTCCGCCTACAGCACTGAG
>JAASFI010000533.1:0-24532 GCA_023333705.1 Globisporangium viniferum | reverse complement strand
GTGGACAAGCACGCCAAGAGCGTGCAGCAGCACCAGTCTTGGGAACTCCTTCGTGTCGATGCTCAGCCCAAATGCGCGTACGTTGAGAGCGACAACCGTCGTCGGGATCCGGTGGTACAGGAACGCGCTTGCGGCGTAGAAGAGTGCGCAGAGCAAGTGCACGAGTGTCACGGCGCTCCAGAGTAGCGACCGACCTATGCTTGAGCTTGGAGGTTCTGGGCTCGGGCCTGCGCTCGCTGGGCCTGCCTCGCAACGCTCATCCTGCGCGATTGGTGGTGGTGGTTGTTGTGCGGGGACTTCCATCATGGGTGGGCTACCTACCCTCTGGGCGCCATCCTGGTCGCGACAGAATCCATGATACGAGCGCGTGGTCTCTCATGCAAATGCAGTGTCACTAACACACCCTACTATTTGCATGGCAACTTCTGCAGATGTGCAATTCCTCGTTCGAAGAAACATGTTGCATGGAAACTGCACCATCGAAACTTGAGATTTCACATGTCACACTTTTGACATGGGTACAGGCACTCCAACGGGGGAGAAAGTGCAGCCATGTTGATCACCACCAATAACTTCAACATCCCCTCGGTTTTGTGCTCAATTTGCGAATCGAGCCAAGCAAAGCGATCGAGTTCAAAGCGCCATCTCAAATAAGAAGATTTGGTCCATGACGTACTGTCTACAGGGAGAAGAATGAACGACGCCCTGGTGGTCTCGTGTCGGCGCGCGCCAGTGCAGAACCAGCAGTAGCAGTTCGCAATCCCCGGCGCACAACTTCCAGCCAGCAAGACTAACCACATTCCGTGAAAACCAAGTGCCAAGATGCAGCGGTCGATGCGACAGAGCACGCGCAGTCCATGCGGCGCCCCCGCCGCGTACGGAAGCAGCAGCAGCCAGCAGCAGCAGCAGCAACACGACAAGGACGAGCTGCCGATCGAGCTATACCGAGAAGCACGCAACGGCGCAGTTGCGCGGTTCCACGAGCAGCAGAAGCAGAAGAAACAGCAGATGCAGCAGCATCAGCAGAAAGCTGACGAAGACGAAAGTGAAGCGCGTTCCTTTGACCGTGTGAGTCCGCCAGCACTAGCAGCACCGCAGAACGTGAAGCCGCCGTCCCTGATCGACCGCATCCGCATGGAGAAGAACCGCGTGGTACAGCGCTGTTTGGTCGCCGTCCGGCTCGCTGAGCCCTCGCGCGACGTGTTCTTCAAGCAGAAGAAGCAGGACTTTGCCGATGCGATCGAAGTGCTGCAGGAGACCAAGCGCAACATCCAGAAGCTCACCGCTCAAGTGCAGAGTACGTACAGTCTGTTTGCTTTTGGTCATGTTTATCGTCACCGTCCTGAATGGAAGGACGCTATGACTCATATCTCAATGTATCGTTTTGCTACAGAGTTCACTGGCGCGGTTACTTTGTTTGCGGGAGACTCGTCGTCGTATGCGCAGTTTGGAATGCACACAGTGCCGCGCCACACGTTCCTCCAGGCGTCCCAGCAGATCGAAGAGAAAGCCTACGCGTTCTCAGTGAGTCAATCAGACCAACTCGAGCACTTGGACTGCTAGTACGTTCGACCCTAACACCGTTGTCTATGCCATATCCACATAGGACGAAGTGGAGACCCAGGTCCTTGCCAAGATCAACGCGCGGGTCGTCACGTTAAAGAAAATGCACGAGTCGATCGTCGATAGAAGCCATCTGCAGCTCGACGTCGACTACGCGAAGCGCAAGGTACGAAATGCCAACTGATGTCATGTTTCTAGGTACACCCCCCCCCCCCCCAACCTGTTTCTTGTTGACAAACAACTTGCTCTCCCTCTGTTTGTTAAGCTCACAATTGCGCAGCAAAAAGGCGACGTGAACCAGATCGCGGAGCGCAAGCATGCGGTACGTCAACACCACCGACTCACGGATGCACACAGCTGGGGTCATACTTAACCAGCACCATCGTCATGTGATCACAGCTTCTTGTCGCGCAGAAGCAGTGCGCTGATGCCACGAAGGCGATCACGCAGCAGCTCGAGTTCGTGACCACCGACCAGCAACCGGAGATCCAGGAGCTGCTCACCCAGGTAAATACCAGCAGATCCGTACACACAAGTATTCGGTGGGACTTCCACTGTGCGTCTTTATACGGGCAGCCATCTGATTGATTATTACCTTTTCGACTCGCCCACTCTTTCGAAATTTGGTGCTTTGGATAGTTTTCGCGCCTGCTGCTGGATTTTTTCCAGTTTGGCGACGAGCTCCTGGCGGCCGCGCCAGGAGCAGCAGCAGCAGCGGTTCGCGTGCCAGCGCTCGAGACCCACGAGCCAGAGCCGGAGCCGGAGCCAGAGCCCATGGCTGGAGCAGCAGCAGGCAACGGCGACCACTGAGAGCTGCACGTGTTGCTTCGGATCTCTTCTGAGTGGCATCATCAGCACATCCGGCGTGATCCCACAACCCTGCGTCAACAGAGCGTCACAATGCAGCGACAATCACTCTTTCCTCTCCATTCTCCCACTGTACGTTCTCAGCTGTCGTCGTGATTGGCTGTAACTGCGTCGAAAATATCACGTTCAGCCACTGCGATAGGTAAAAAACGATTTCCGCCAATCGAAAAGCGAGTTTGGTCCGTTACTGTATCTTTTCCTTCTTTCTCGTCTTCCTTTCCCTCTCACACATTCAAGCCTCTGCTCTGGCAGTATCCATTTCATTTCCGCACTCAGAACCGAAAAGGAGGCTTTGGGAGCACATTGAGATGGAGCAGCTGGACGCGCTTCTCGCGGACGCCTGCGCGCGCGCAGAGGAGGTGAAAGGCGCCGCCGACCCGCAGCAGAAGATGCGCGAGCTGCTGGCGCCTCTGCGCGACTTTTTCGCCCAGCAAACGGTCGCCGAGAACAAAAGTTATGACGTTTCGCAGAACAGCAAGAGCGACGTTGACACGGCTGCAGCAGAGAGCCCCGCGAAGGCCAAGGCGCCGACGTACTTGAGTGAGGCGGCCACGCGCATCCAGGCGCTCGTGCTCGGCAACAACACACGCACGACTGCGGCGCGCAGCGACACGAGCAACAGCAGCAACGACGGCACGAAGTCGCTTGTCGAGCCGGCGAAGAGCGGGAGCAGCAGTGTTGGCAAGCCGCAGAACTATTTCAGTGGCGCGGCGAGCCGCATCCAGGCGTTCGTTCGTGGTAATGCAGCGAACAACACACGCGACAGCTCGGCGATGATCGTGATGAGTCCGGTGCGGAACCCGAAGGACAAGACACTGCAGAAGCTGCAGTTGGGGGCTGCGGCGACGCGCATCCAGGCGCTCATGCGCGGAAAAAGCGAGCGCAACTCGTTCATCCAGCAGAAGAGCTTCCTCCTCCAGGGCACAAAGGTACGTTGAAAACGCTGACACACGTCTCACATATCGTTTGCTCGAGTCTAATAATCATGGTTGCGTTTGTGTGCGTTTGCAGGTTCTTAGAAAATACGTGCTCAAGAGCGATCGCTTCCCGAATTGCCATGTTCTCGACACCCCTGACGGCGATATTGGTACACTCCTGTATGTTCAAGCTCTGGAGTTTTAATTTTTCAGCGTGTCTAATCTGTTTTGTGTGTGGTTCGTATTCTGTGCAGCTCCAAACTTCAGACGATTGACAGGAACGCCATTGTACGGATCTGCGCAGCCTTCCCTGGTACGTTTCGCCATCGTTGTTTGATGACCGTTTCCATATCCACAATGCACGTATTCTAAACTGTTGATTCTATTTTGCAGGAAGGAATCCAAATGATTCTGAACCGTGTCGCAGAGGACGGATTCTCGAAAGTGGTCTGGATCAACCTCCGAGAGGTATGCCTTGCTACCAAACGAGATCGAAATGCATTTGTTCCTTTATACGTATGCAAACAAAATGCTCACTGTGCGAATCTATTTGATGGTATACCAGGAACCGGTGATCTACGTTGACGGCCACTCGTACACTGCGCGACGCACCGCAAAGCTGAACGAGAACGACCTCGTCCCGGGGATCACGGGTCATAAAGTCCAGATCCTCGAGACGTCGATGAAGAACAGCTTGCGGGAGCAGCTGGGTCTCGCGAAGCACCAGTTTGAGTACTGGCACGAGTACGAGCTGCATCAGAATGAGCTCCTCACGTCCAAAGTGGACCCGGAACGCGTGTTCACACTCCCAGAGCTCTACGAGACCGAGGCAGTGCTGACCGCAAACCTAAAGATCGAGAGCGTCAAGTACTACCGCATCCCGATTGAGCGCGAGAACGCTCCTGAGCACTCGGATGTGGAGCTGATCATGGAGCTGATCGACACCGCCGCGCCGATTGTGAACTCGGCGACGTCCGACACGGCGTTCATCTTCAATTGCCAGATGGGCAAGCGCCGAACCACAACGGCCCTAGTCATCGCGCAGCTCATCTGGCAGCGCCAGCATGTCGACGTGAACACCTTGCCTAACCAGAGCACTAGCAGCAGCAACAGCGGTGAACGCAACAGCGAGAGCGAGGGCAGTGATATGAAAAGCGGCGAATTTGGCAACTTTGCTGTGATCCGGGAAGTCCAGAAGCAGCTCGCGTTCGGCCACCAAGCCAAGAGCTGGGTCGACAGCGCTATCGACGAGTGCGCCGCGATCTTCAACATTCGGTCGGTCATCCACGAGTACCACGAGCTGTCGATGGCGGAAGCGAAGCCCGCCAAGCGATCGTACTATCTGGTGCGTTTTGAAGTGTTCAACTGGTATGGGTAGTCAACCCTTCGTGACTAACCGGTTTTCTCTGTTGTTATGTTCTGTGGTTACAGCATCACGCACTGAGCTTCCTGGAGCGATACTTCTACCTGATTGTGTTCGGCGCGTACATTCTGTCCACTCGTGTCGCCGCTCAAAAGACGCTCGAGAATGGAAGCAACGCTGACGAAGGTGACGCAGTGGAGTCCAGATTGAGCACTGCCACTGAGGGACAAGAGACCGCGTCGGCACTGCAGTCGTTCTCCAAGTGGCTCCAACGCCATCCGAATCTGTTCCGCATGCTGGACGATCTCGGCGGTGTGCGCTACAAGTCCGACAAGGTGCTTCAGGACTGTGTGATCAAGGAAGACCACTTTTTTGGCATTGCGCGCATGCCGTACACGTTGACGCCGAGCGTTCCCAACTTCCGTCGCATCGGCAACGAACCGATTTTCGGATCTGCGCAATGCCTCGAAGTGGGGTTGCGAGACGTCGTGATTCACTTGCGTGGAGAGTTTGATCGCATTATTTGGATCAACCTCCGCGAAGAAGCCGTGATCTACGTGAGCGGAAAACCATTTGTGATGCGCCACCCGGACAACCTGATGGAGAATGTCGAGTACCCAGGCATCGAAGCCGACGAGATCAGTGCGATCGAGGCGCAAGTGAAAGAGGAGATCAAGAACGAAGTGCGCAAGGCGAACGGACTGCTCATGTACTGGTACGAGCCGCGCGTGATGTACAGTGAAGAGACGATGGACCACGTGAACCCCGAGGTGGAGATCAAGACACTCGCGGAGATCTATGAGGAAGTCGCGGAAGAGACCAAGTTCGATTTGCAGTACTCGCGCATCCCCGTCTCGGACGAGACCGCGCCGGAGGAGAAAGACCTCGACGACATGGTGCGTCTGCTTGCACCAGTGTTTATCCAAGAGCTGGGACTTGGTGCGTCGTCAACAACAGCCTCTGCTTCAAACGGAGGTCGACTGGAGGTTGTGCGGGATGGCGTCGTGAAAAAGGACAAGACTGCGGTGATCTGCAACTGCCAGATGGGCCGCGGACGCACGACCACCGCGCTGGTGTGCACGTACATGCTCCGCATCGTGCTCGAGGACTGTGTGGCGCAGTCGCCATCATCCTCCAGTAAAGAGAGTCTGCTCAAGGAGATCTGTGGTGCAGCGCAGCCTGGAGCGCGCCGCCAGTCCTCTGCAGTCACTGGCGAATTTGTGGTCATCCGGAAGTTGCTGAGCACACTCGACAACGGCAACGAGTGCAAGCTCCTGGTCGACTATGCGGTCAACCAGTGCGAGCACATGCAGAACCTGCGCGAGTGCATCGCGCAATGCCGGGACCTGGCAACAGACCGTGACCTGACGAGCGCCAAGCGCGACCACTTCATGCTGCGCGCCGTGAACTACCTGGAGCGGTACTTTTACCTCATCTGCTTTGCATCCTACTTGCTGGAAGAGCGCGAGCACATGTTCAAAAAGTCGATCTTTGTGCGGTGGATGAACGAGCGCTACGGGAGCGCGTTGTACGCGCTGCTCGACAACCTCTGCTTTGAAGAAGAGATCGGCGCCGAGACCCACGTGTCGTCTATGCGCTGGCGCTGGCGCCGCAAGCGCAAGCTCGTCTCGCGCTTGGAGTAGATTCACAGTGTGAGGTAGGATGTGCTCAAGAAGCAATAGAGTCAAGTGAAATAAATCGATATACGAACTCTTGTGAACTTTGCACCAGGAGTGGCTCAAACTTTAGCTCTTGCGGACCACAAATAGAGCAATTACTGATCAGAACGAGCGAACGAGAGAATAGTCGTGGGGCGGAGACGTACTCACTCAGACTTGGAGCCATTTCTCGAAAATGCAAGCCAAGCAGTACGAGGTGGGGTGGAAGCCTGAGCTTTTGTGCATGCCGAGGAACTCTGTGTGGCGTAATACCTTGGATGCATGTTTACGATGTGCTGCTTGCTGCTGTTATGCTCAATCAGGAACGAATCCTCAAGCTCCAAGATGCGCTGGAGATGCAGAAGCTCAAGAACATGTGTACGAGTTTGCCGAAGTCAATCGACTGACACAGCCAGCCACCAAGACCACAATCTAGTTTGCCAACTAATCTCACGTTTACATCTTCTCTTGTGTTCACGTGGAGCACCACAGCCCAGCTAGGACGAATTCGGTAAGGGAGATGCATCTTTTAAGCGCCTTCTCAGTCATGGGCGGGCGATGGGACTTCACCTAACAGATCTGACCAATCACTCCATCCTGTCGTGTGGTGCTGGAACTTGGTGTTTGCGCTCCTAGGACTCTGGAGGACCAACTCGACAAAGTCCAGATCGCCCTTGAAGAAGAACGGGAAGAAAAGTGCGCCATCACGAGACTCTTGCATCTATTTATCGTGAATGCACTGCGAGTTCTCACACACCCATCTACTTTGGACTTTGGTTTCTTTTGCAAGAGAGACGATCCTGAAGAACCGCCGCACGAACCGCCTGCTCATGGAGCTCCAGGAAGAGCGCGTCCAACGGCTCCAGGATCTGCAGGAGATCTACGCCAAGGACAAGCAGCTGGAGCTGCTCGCGAGCGAAATGGTACGAAAAATTCGCGTTCAAGGCCAATCAAATAGAAACAACGTAGACAAACCCAACTGCTTATCTCTCTGTGTATGAGTGATTAGTCCACTGTGACGCAGGGCGTGAAGGGCGTGCAGGAGGAGATCACGCACAAGGACGCCGAGCTGACGGGCTTGCGCGCATCCGTGCGGTGCAGCGCCAAGCTGCTTCAGGTAGTCATTCCATGAGTCTGTTTGAAGCTGATAGTTGTCTATCAACCCACTGACATATACGTATGACTCCCATTGAAAATGTGGTGGTTGGTGCTAACGAAATCTGTCCGTTTAGAAAGCAGAGAAGGACTTCATCGAGACCCACCGCGAGCTCGAGGAGACTCAGATCAAGCTCATGGAGTGCAAGCGGTGAGCTTTACTCCTTCAATTCAAGTCAACTCCCTTCAGATATTGGTATTCTTCTTGAGGATCATTGACAACCAACCATTTTGGTTCGTAATATACTTGGGTAATGTAATTATTTTGTAGCAAAGCGGCGGAGAAGGAGAAAGAGGTGCGCGTGTGGGTCGAGCGCTACGAGCAAGTGATGATGGATCTGCACGCGTCGCAGTTCCGCCTCGTGCAGATGGCCAGAGGTCAATCCAACTGGTTTCTTTAGCGTTCCTCTACCAGCTGTAATTGCTCACACGATTGTCCCATTTCCCCATTTTCCCATCTGTCCAAATTCCATCAGATGCGAGCTCGAAAGACGCCGCTCTCCAGGTGACAGACAGATTCCGTCTTTGATTTGACTGCGTTTTCGCAACTAAGATGACTGGAGTGCTCATTATTCCGTCATTTCGTGTTGCTGCTACAGCGAGGCTACGCAGTGGATCTCAACCGCGAGAGTGGGGACTTGGCGAGCCTCCGACCGCGCTCGTTCCCGTTCAAGAAGGACGTCGGCAAGAGCGACCGCGCCGTGCGCAAGTACCGTCAGGATCTGATCCCGAACCGCAGTCAGCAGCTCACGGCGAGCGCCAGCAACCTCGTCGCCATGGGATCCCTTCAATCACAATCTCAATCTCACGTCCATCAGCAGCAGCATCACGGAGGTGGTTTGCAGCCTTCACGATCAGCTGGGACTCTTTTACTTCCCCCTCAAGCTCACCACCACCATCAGCAGCATTCCTGTACGAGTCGCGACTGCTTCCAGTGCACGAGCGGGACTGCCAACCCAACGTGCCAAACCAAAAGCAAGAAGTCCAGGTACTACCTGTGGGAATGCAGTAGTTTAAATTATTGTGGTGGTGGGTCTTCTATGCTGACCTCCTCCTCTCTCGCTCTCTCGAATGTTGTTGGTTGTAGCAAAACCGAGATCCCGTGGATCGACAAGGACGCGCCGTAAGTATCTACCGATGTTCTCGCACAGTTGACCCTCTGGCCTACCTGGTTTCCGTGCCTGAACTGATCCGATGTCGCTCTTGGTGTGTCATGAGTAGTGAGCTCCAGCCTGGATCAAAGTACCTCGGCTACGGGCTCGGGCTCCTGAAGAAGAACCACATCGTCGCGCCAAACGACCACTTGTGAGCCATTTCACCCAGAGAAGACGACAGAGTTCAGCTCACGGGTTCCCCCTATTGAGCTCCACAAAGCGGCGAAGGCGATAGTCGGACGATCTCCTGCATCGCTCCACCAATCGCCCGATCGAGACGACGAGATCCGCTCGCACGCGCAGTCTGCTGATGCCGTACTCGTCATTCATTGCCGCACTGGTGGTGCTAGTATCCTGTAGCTCCGCCTTGATCCCGTGGATCCCGTGCGACGAAATCGGTTGAAACGTGACCAGCAGCTCGCTTGTCGTTGGCAATGGCGCACTATCGTTGCTGCTATGGGCATCAGCCGTCGCAAAGAGCGGCTCGAGCGCATTCGACGACGTCTTCCCGAGCGCCGCAAAGATCTCGCGGAAATACGCGAGCGCGAGCTCCAGCAGCGTGGACACTTCGTTGTCGTGCGCCGCGTCGTTCAGAGCCACCATCTCCTCCACGATCCCGCACAGTTCGAGCACCAGCACGCAACTGATTTGACATCACACACCACCGGAGATTAGAAATTGATGGTGGTAGAGCTAGGAATTAGACAATGTAAGCGCCAATTTGAGCTTTAGAGTTGATTCGTACCTGATCGAGTTCTGGAGCACGCGGTCGGCTTGGAAGGTCTTGACGCAGTACAGCACGAGACTCTCGAGGCAGTAGTACGCTTCTTTGACCTGGAAGTCGAGGTCCGGCACTGCTTGGTTTTCTCTAATGCCACTGGCACCATGTTGGGCGTGATCGCTCGGCTGCTGTTGCTGCTGCCTCTGGAGGTTCATGTTGCAGTGGCTGAGCACCGCGCGGAGAAACTGCGCTAGGGGTACCAGCGTCTCGTGCAGACACACCTGGTCACCCGCTGCAGAATCCAGCGTTTCCTGCACGAACTGGTTCAAGATGAACTTTCGCAGCTTCCGAAGGCGCGCTTTGGCTTCTGCATGTGCTGCTGTTGTGGGGCTTTCAACTGAGCCACCGATCGACATTGTCGACGAGGACTCAGTGTTTCTCTTTCGCGAGTGCTCGTACGAGTTGGTGCAGCGGCAGAAAAACAACCCGCACGAGAGATAAAACGCCTCGCGTCGCACTTGACGCACGTCAAACTCGCGCTGGCAGGGGGCTCCTC
The DNA here is from genome assembly GCA_023333705.1 of Globisporangium viniferum. Taxonomy (NCBI): domain Eukaryota; phylum Oomycota; class Peronosporomycetes; order Pythiales; family Pythiaceae; genus Globisporangium; species Globisporangium viniferum. The sequence continues at coordinate 14,578 of JAASFI010000533.1, read as the reverse complement.
CCGCACCGCTAAGAGCGCTCGCAGCATGATGGTGATGATGATGGTGCACTTCGATCGGGTAGTAACTATGGATGCCCAGCGGTCCGTGCGGGTCGAGCACGTTCAGCAGCAGCTTGCGCAGTGGAGAGGAGCTCCAGCCGCGCTTCACGGTCTGATACGTCTCCAGAGTCTGAGCATTCCATTACCATCATCAATGCATCAAAGTTAGTTCAGCTTAAGCGCGATACAGCAACAACCTAGGGCTTCGTGGCTGCCTTACCTGCGAAAACCAGTGGATGAGACTTGGGTACTTTTGACGCGCGAAGAAAAGCCGCACGCTCTCCACGAAGCCCAGACACGCAGGCGAGATGCTGCTCTGCTTTGCCGTCTGTTGCTGCTTGTGGCTCTGCTGCTGTCTTTGTCCATTCACGTTTGTACTGGCCGTGGTGGAACTGGTCTTTGCGTCCCCACTGCTGTTGTCAAACCACTTGGACTGCTGTGAATCAAACTGATGCGACGCCGCGAGCGCGAGCTCCAGCTGCCGCAGGCGCTTCTCGGCCTGCGGGAACTCGGCGCAGCTCGCTTGGCGGAACATGAGCTTCATCACGGAGAAGAAAATGTTCTGCTGGCCGATCGCCATGGCGCCGCAGTGGTACAGGAACGTGTCCACGCAGCCGTACATGAACTTGAAGAGCACGATGAGAATGCGCACGCTCGGGTCGTCCTTCAACTGGCCATGCGCAAGCTCGAGTGACTCGTCAATGATGTGGTAGTTGGTGGCACTACTGGTGGAGGTGCTCGATGATGACGACGCTGTTGACGTAGAAGCAAAGTCTCGAAGGAACTTCTCCGAGAGATCGTACCAGTTGTGCCGCGCGCGGTCCAGATCCTGACAGACCATCTTGAGGTTGATCTCGTACGCTCTACCGACACACAAGACCAGCCAATCAGACAGACAACTTGGTTAGCTACCTCGACAAGTCTCAGGTACCAAGCAAAACCATGAGGGGAGGGGGAGGGAGTACGTACTCTGGGAACGTGGCAAAGACGCCGCTCTGAAAATCCATCATCTTGAGGCGGAAACGATTCATATCCTGGCGATACAGCGTTTGGTTCGACGAGAGTCTCCGCCACATTGTGCCAGCGCTTCGACAGACCTCTTGGAAAATGTTCAAGTGGAGCTCGTAGAGCGTCAGCAGATCGCTTGGAGGCTCCAGGGTAGTTGAGGAAGACGAAGCTGATTTCTGCTTGAGACTCTGAAGTAGCTGCACAAACTTGCTGTTGGTCGCCGTAGTTCGCAGAAGTTCGAGCAGCAGCGGGTCCATTTTGTACTGCGCGACCTGGTTCTCGCGCAGGATGTTGTAAATGATCGCGTCCGTGAGCATGACCCAGTAGTTGGAGTACCGGATCTGGCTGCTCCCCTTGTCAGTGGTGGAGGTCGTCAACTCTGTTTCCTCAGTCTCTAGCACTGGGAATGCGAACTTGGTGTCACCCTTGCTGGTCTGCAGTGTACACAGTGACGGGAAGAGCGCCTGGAGGTCCAACGTGCCCATGAGCCAAATATTCGCGAGCTCCTGGTCCGCGCCGCTCTCGCTCAAGAAGCACGTGCTGAACCACTCTTTCTCTGGATGGTGCTTGAGGATCGCACTGAACAAGCGAGGCGCGAGCACGCGCGGCTTCATCGAGCTCGCCGACACGAGACTCCAGCCAAACTGGAAGCTGCACGTGGACACCATGACGCCCAGCAGCTCGATCGCGTACAGCTCGTGGTAGGACACGAGACCTCGCTGCGGGAACTTGATCACTGTGCGTTGGAGACCGATGCGTAAATGCGACAAGATGGATTGCAGAATCGGCTCTTCAAACGTCTTGAGCGACGCTGTTTTGCTCACTGCTCCTTGTTGTTCAGTTGGAGAACTAGAGGTCCCAGAGCGGACGATCGTGTCGAGGTCCACGTTCGCCCACAAGTCGTCGTCATCGAACTCGTCAAACTCGCCTACGGGTTCAGTTGGGGCGGCAGGAACAACAACAACAGGAGCACTCGTGGTCACAACCTGCAGGCACTGAGCTGGTGCATCTGGTGCTCGCGGGAGCACGCACTGAACGATCTCCAGTGCGACGTTCAGTGCTTCGATCGAGACGAGCTCGTCCACGGCAGCGTCCAGACACGCCTCGAGCCCAGCGTTGAGGATAAACGAGAGACTCGAGTGCACGGCGTCCGTCGCGTACGAAGGCGATGATGACTCAGGGATGGTTGGGATGATCGCACAGAGTTTCTGCGTCAAGTCCCGCATCAAGTACAGCGACGAGAGCACGCCACGCTGCAGTAAACGCGTTTGCTTCTTGACCTCGTACGATGGTGTCGCTGTTGTGTCTTTGTCGCTGGTCTGGGTATTCGCTCGCTGGATGCTCCTCAACGCCTGCACAGAGCTCAGTAAATGGTCGTTCAGGTACGAGAAAAGGATCGGATACTCGTTCGAGAACTCCATGGAAACGCGTCCCATGACGTAGAGAGCCTGGCCGAGGAGCACGCCAAACTCGGCGTTCGCGTTCACGATGCGCGCCATCTCCTTGTAGTAGAACTCCAGGTCGCGCTTGAGCGATTTGTTCGCGCGCTGTGTGGGGTCGCGTAACGAGGAAGCACCGGGGCAACCTGGAGTATCCTGACAGATACTGGACACGGCGAGCGCCAGCAGGATGGACACCATCAGCCGTTCCTAAGCAAGCACGATCGATAAATACAGTGTGAACGGTCAGAAGGTTTACCCGTCAGGCTTTCATGCACATGAGATAGTCTCACCTCGTCTCGTCCACGCTTGACTACAGTAGGCTGAGAACCCTTGGTCTTTTCTTCGACCTTGATCGTCTTCTTCTTTGAGTCGTTGGCCGAGCCTGAGCCGCCCCAGTTCCAGGATGTTGACTTCACAGATCCGGACTTTGTCGTAGGCTGTGGTGGCGCTACTACTGGTGCCTTCACGACGTCTTCACTGGGCTTTGTGGCGTCGAATCGTGCTGAGATCACGCGGCAAATCGGTTGCCGGAACCGATTTCGGTGGATCGCTTTCTCAAACTTCAGGATCTGAACCTACATGCCTCACACAAGCAGTTTCGAAGGTTACGAACAACGTGAGCTTCGCATGCATAAGAGAGCACCATTTCTACTTATCAGCGCATGGTAAAGCTTACCAGGATGATGCCGCTGATCATGTCGATGTGGTCGGCGGTGTCCCACTTGCGCGCGTTCACAAAGTCGCTCAGGTGGTTCCCAGATTTCCCCACAGTGTTCAGCAGCAAATCCGCCCAGAACGGAGAGAGCTCCACGAGCTCTCGCTGGTTTTCTTGACTCGAGGAGTCCGGCGTGTCTTCCCAGAGTTCCTCCAGCAATCGCTCCACGATATCTGCAGCCAATCGATCGCCATACACATCAGGTTAGCACCGCACACTCTCGCTGCGAAGGCAGACAACCGAGCAAAACTAGCTCTAAAAGGAGAACTACTCAGGATGGTAAACTTTACCACTCTGAGGCGTCAAGAATTTCGATAACATCACCACTTTCTGGAGCACATGGAGCTTGAATACACCTATCAGGCAACACAAATTGCAGCGTCAGTGCGTAGTTTCATACACGGATTATCAAGGCATTCGCTGCCGGTAACTTTCAATGCACACACTCACTTGAGTAGACAGCAAACTCCTTGTTTGGTTGACTCTGGATCGTCAACGTGCTGCTGAACGGGAGGTACGCGTGCTTGCCTGGCTGAAGGAGGTCCTTCACCACCGCCCACCGTGCCTCCGAGCTAATCAATCGAAGATCAAAGAGCGTTTGCGTCAAGGGTTTCATCGTCAAACTCAAGTCATCTCTGACAACAACTCACATGAGATCATCGCGTTCTTTCGAGTCGCCAGTGGGGAAGATCAGCGAGAACAGGATGCAGAGGTCCCACACCGACTGCAGCGCTAGTAATTGGCCCTCGGCGACATCTTCCACCTGATCGGAAGCTTTCGAAATCTTGGGGATGCTGTCGACCAGGTACCCCCCACTCGACCGCTCTTGGACGGACGCGATCGCCAGGTTGTCGATGAAATGGTCTCGATACTAAGTAACATCACGCAGAAGCCAGCACCCCCCCCCCCCCAGTGAATAAGATAAGAACAACAGCATCACCATCATCTAACTACCAACCCTCACTCACCATTGTTTGAAGGAATGCCCAAAAGTCTCGCCCGTCACCGGATGCCGACAGTTTCCCAGTCTGGAACGAGCATTTCCCACTGGCAAAGCAGTCGTAGAGCAGCAGCCAGAGCGACATCGCGGGGGTATCTGCTGACCCTTGATGTAGAGTACTATCGGCACTTCTTGTTCCTTGCTGCTCCTGTTCACTCAGTTCGCTCTGCTCGATGCGATACGAAGACGGGAGGTACAAGTAGAGGTCCACGAGGAAGAGCGACGCCGCCAGGATCGCGCGATTCGTCGGCAAGATGCTCTCGATCACGGACTCCATTGTCTGAGTCCCGGAAGTAGCAGTGGCGGTTGTCGTTTTCAGGTCGATAAGCAGCTGGATGCTGTACCAGTACGCGCGCGTGATCGCGGTCAACAGCGGCGTGGTCTTTGCACTGCGATCCGCGACTTCAAAGAAGAAGACGTACGACGGGCAGCTGCCAAAGAGCGACTCGCAATCAGGAAGCTGCGCGACGATCTGCGAGATCTCCAGTACAATGGCACGAACCAACTTCGTCAACTGCACTGCCGTCGTCTTCCCAGATTCTAGTTCCAGCTGGTCCTGAACACTCTGGACAGCATGATGTACCAAAAACGCCAGTGCTGCGTGGTAGCGATCCGCTGATGCGACCAACGCGCGCCACTCTGGAGAGCTCGAATAGTTGGAGAGTTCGTTCTCCGAGTCTGCCGTTCCACTACTTCCGGAACCTCCAGACAAGGAGCTCATGAACTCGAACTCTTGAAAGCGCAGGTCGCTCAAACACTGTCGAAGTCTCGTGGCGATGCGCTTGATCGTGTCGTGGTAGGTTGCTGCAACCTCTTCGTCACGTTCATCGCTCAAGAGATGATCCTCAATGTCAGGGGAAGGCTGATGAAGTCCACAACAGCACTCGAGCAGTCCGCAGGTCATGAGGAAGTGCCTCCTCTCGGGGCGAAGGCTTGGGAGGTCCTCGTCGTCCATGGTCCCCGAGAGGACGTCAAACACGCTCTCCCAATTGATCTGTGGCCCTATTGCTGGCTCGGAGGACAAAGCAGATGATGACGATATACCTGGTGGTGGGGCGTTGCCTGACGGCCTCTTGTCCTTGAAGAATGCCGACTTCGCTGGCGCAGAAGCACTTGCAGCGTACTCAAAGCTGGAGATCGTGCTCAATGATCGCATACTCTCACTGGCTCGTGGATACTGCTGTTGCTGTTGCTGCTGATACCCAGAGAACGACGAGGTCTCTTTGCGTGACGCCATCGCCATTGCAGATGGCGGATCGTACCCGTAGCCAGGAACGAACGATGGTGCTATTCCCCTATTTCCACCAGAGAAATACGAATTGTTGCGCATTCCCTGCAATCGCTTGTCTCGAAGCTGCAGGCGCACGCTCTGGACGTGCCCAATGAGCTTCTCCTGGTGTTTTCGCTTGTGAGACCGCTGATGAATCACGTGGTATGATGACGAAGATATAGACATCATCCCTCCAGGTCCCTTTGCATGCGGACGCTTTACGAGCGCATTTGTCTCATTTTGCGACTTCAGACTCCCGATCTTGAGCCAGTTCCACCGAGGATCGGATGGCGCCATCGGCCTCTTCTTGCTCGGGAACCGGAAGTTTGAGCTCCGAAACATCTCGTGCGCTGTGATTGTCGCTTGTCGTAGTGGTGGTCGCGGCTCGTCGGCCCAAAACGCATTGCGCTGCTGCTCGGACGAGTACTGGATAAAGTTGAAATCGTCCAAACTCGTCGCGTGCTTTGCCTTGGACGAGCGTTGCTGTTGCCGTCTGTCCTGGGTGTCACCTGCCCGTCGGCCGTCGAAACTCGCCATGAACGTGCCGATAGCCTGAGACTTCTTGCTACTGCCTCGGCTTGATGGAGGCTTCAGACTTGTTGTTCCTCGTCGTGCGTCGCTGTCATCATATTTCGAAGACTGGCGGGGGCTTCTACTGGCAGCACCAGTACTAGCCCCCATGTCGCGAGAGTGGTAGTAGTCACCGCCATCTTCATACTGGAAACTGTTCGAGTCGAAATCGTCGTCGTCAGACTGGTAGCGATGGTGATCATCCGACTCGGAAGAAGAAGAAACTGGTTCGCCGTCATTCTCATGACTCTGCTGCTGTTGCTGCTGCTGCTGAGGTCTATCGTCAGACGGGAGACTCTCGCCACGGACCTTAAAAGCTGTCTCCAAGGACGAGAGCACTTTGCGGATCCAGATGCCGAGGTCGCTGATCTCGCGTTTCTGGTCATCGAACACTAGCTCAGCCGAATCAGGCTGTACGGACATGAGACAGTGAGTATGGTTAGCCAGCCGGTATTCATAATCCACTATTCTCAAAGGTAACCATGTTCAGCAACGCAAGCGCCAACCAACTCACCAGACTGCCGCCTTTCCTCGTCAGCTTGACGATGACTGCGTTCATGACGTCCTCGCCGCCTCGAATCAGACTCTGCGTCAAAAAGTGTTCCAGCTCGATCGTCTGGGGACAGTTCAAGAGACTTTGGTTAGACGAAACCCTCCACAACATAGGCTACAAGACCTCTCTCTTCCTGTCTCACCTGATGGTAGAAGTCCCTGAGCTCCTCGGTTGTCAGTGCCGACGTGCGCTTGGTTTTCTGGCTGATGAAGTCTTTCTGGTCCTTGAACTTGCGCAGATTCGCGGTCAACAAGCTCGCAATCGTCGCTAATTGGGCCTTCAGCTCCGCTTTGGTCTTGCCCAATTTGAAGCCGATCTCCCTCGCGACGTCATCTGGGAGCGCGTTCGCGTTGTCCTCTGGCTGGATGAAAGTCGCGTCGACGTCGTCACCACTGTGAAGGTACCCACCGACGTAGCGACGACGTTTCTTAGAAGAACGGACGCGATTGCGCTCCACATGACGACGGTGGCTCTGCTTTTGATGATGTGGTGGTGGATACTGAGGCTCCTGCTGTTGGAATGATTGCAGAGGTTCTTGAGGTTGTTGACACTCGATGTCCGAGCTGTCGTCGTCGCTTTCGATGATTCTTCGTCGCCGCCTTTTGTCGCTTTCATCCTGATCACGCTGCTGACCTGTACTGTGTCCCATGTGCTTCATCTCACGACCAACAAATTGCACCTCACCACCATCACCATTTGAGTGACCAAGCACTGATGACGAGTCCATCACGAACATGTTGTCGCCGACCCGTCGGATGACCTGCCCCTCGTCGTCTTCATCACTTTCGCTCTCGCTAGTGACTGACTGTTGTTCTCTCGTTCCATTTTGCTGCTGGTGACGGTGGCGCTGGGCTCCATCACTGTCATTCGACCGCCGTCGCCCTGAGCTCGGCCTCTTGCGCTTTGCTGGTTCGCGAGCACCTGAAGCATGCGACGACTGCTGTCCTGCATCCTGTCGGTTGCTCTCAAACGCGTCGTGTTCGAATGGAACCCGCTTCTTCTTGTGAAGGTCCGCAAATTCATCTGACAGTGCACACGTACCAAACGTTCAGAGCCAATTGCAAACTCGCATAAACAAACAGCAAGTTTGGGGGAATTTGGATGCTTACCGTGGTAGAAAACGCGTTCAAAGCGCACTCGTCCCTGCGCTCGCTCGAGCTGTAGGATGTGCGACAGCTCGACGTAGTCGCTCTCGATGCGCCGCTCAAAACCGCCCAGAACGTACCGCACGTCGTAGAAGACCTGGATCTCGCCCGCCGCGTCCGTCTCCTGGTGGACGTTCACCACGCGACCAGAGCCGCCGGGCTTGTTGATCCCCGGCCACGTGCGCGACTCGACTTCGATCAAATCCCCCGCTTTGAACACGCGAACGCCTCGATCGGGGCTTTCCGCATCAGCGCCATTGTGCGCACGTGTGTCTTTCGCTTCATCACGTGCACGAACCAGCTCTGTGCTGGAGCCGCTGGGATCATGCGAGGCTGATGTCTGGATCTGGTTCGGCTCCACTTGGTTGACGGGAGCTCTTGGCTCTTGGAAAAGCAGCTGTTCCTGTCGACCAACACCTTGCTCGCCTCCATCACCTCTAGCGGCATCATCACTGATTTCAATGCGTCCTTCACCACGCTGTCCTCTTGAGTCGCTGGTGTAGTCAATCTGTATTACTTCAAGCGGAAGGTGCTCGCCAGCGAGCATTTCGTCATCATCATCTTGCATAGATTCATAACGCTGTCTATCCTGCAACAGCTGCTGGTCGTCGTCTTCATAAGGATCCACTGGAGCACGCGCCGCCACCACACGCAGATCTACCACCGCGTGCGCCGCCAGGTCCTCTTCGGATTGCAGCTCGTCCTCCGAGTCGGCTACAAAGTCTGCATCTTCCATTCGCGCTGAAATGCCCCACGTTTTCAAGCTGGTTTTGCGCTTTTGGCTGTGTGTGCATGACGTACGTTTTCAGTGCCTTTGATCATTTCGGTTTTGGCGCCAAATATTAATTTAGACAATTTTCCAGCGACACAGGTTCTTCCACCTGGAGCAGTGTTTTTGGGTGATGGGTTTTCCATGACCCCGTCTCTCAGTCCACTTCTGTTGGACAAAATGCCTCTTTATCACGTCCTCCGCCGCTCTCTCTCTTTCTCTATGCGGCCTTCCAGCCTACTGCCTGGTTTCTCAACCAGGGATGACTCAAAGGAGACCGCTCGTGACCTCGTCCATGCATTGCAGGAATACGCTGTGGCCTGCATTCTCGTAGATCTTGGCGTGCGCGTGGTCTCCCGTAAGCAATCTCTGGAGATGACGCGAGTGCAGCATGTCGATCCCTTGGTCCTCCGTGGCGCCGACAACCAGAATCGGGTATCCGTGGTCTCGGATCTCAAGCAGTCGCTCGCCCGAGACGTAGTGGGTCATGAGCGCACAGCTCTGGCCGAGCGTTCCTGCCACGGTCATTGGACCTCGTGTCGCTGAGCCGTAGCGGTGGTAGTCGTAGAACGCGCTCCGCATGGTCTTGTCTTCGCCCAACGGCGTGTCGAGGAACGAAGGAGGGTACAGGGACGGGACCATGAAGGCTGTGACCACCTTGGGGTCGCTGAAGGTGGTCGATCGGACGATCCCGCCAAGCGACGAGTACGCGGGATGCATCTGCCTCGGGTTGTCACAATGAGTGAGAGCGACTGGACCTGGTCAGAAGCCTTGAGCGCGAGCTCCTGCGAGGTCATACCGCCCATACTAGAGACAGTAGATATCATTTTGCGGAAGGTGGTGCTAGTCGAGGGCTCCGTTCGAGCAAAGTATGTAAAACAACAAGACTATGTATCGTTTACCTGACGCCGACAATGTGTGCTCGTGTCCACCCGAGGTAGTCCATGAGCGCCAGTGTGTCCTCCGCCAGCATCTGCGTCGAGTAGCGTCCCCATGGAGCGTCACTATCGCCCGAGTCGCGGTTGTCGAAGCTCAGCAGCTTGAGCTGTGACTTGGCGTCTGAGTTTTGCTTCCACTGGGTCAAGAGAGCATCGACCGTCGGTGCCCACTCCTCTTTGCGATACGAGTAGCCCATGACGAGCACCACGCAGGTGTCGTCTTCGTTTTCGTCGTCGTCCTCGCTATCAACCTCGGACTCGTGTACGACGTACGCCAACGTGAGGTCTCCGCGGGTCGGTAGCTTGACCTTTTGGATGAGCTGCTCGCTGTAGATGTGCTTTGCCGCGAACTTGGAGCTCATGTGGTGCTCCATTCGCGTTACCTGTGGGACTGGTAGCGGCGCCATCCTCACTCACTCACTCTCTGAAAACGCTCCGTGGTCGACCCTGTCGATCGATAAATGCGTGTCGCTTGGGCACGCTCTGTTGCAAAGAGATTTGGCTTCGAGTGGTTGGTCCGGAGGTGTCGAGACTTCAAGTTGCCTGATTAGGTGTATCTAGGTATCTTATCATCGGAGCCCTTCGATCCTGACCTGGCGGCGATCAGATTGATTTTCACAGATACATCGGCGCTCTGATAGCGGCATACTTGTCTTTGCGAGCCTTAAGACAATTCAGATGGTTACATGAAAGTAGTAGTCTGTATTGAATGCAGTTTGCAAATCTGTTTGGCTAGTTGAAAGTAGGTTGGGTGGCAGGCACTCGATGGGCTCCTTACAAGTACAGCGACGCGGCAAACACGATGTCGCGCTTGAGCTTCTTGCCGCCCTCTTCGAACTTCTTCTCCAGGTCTACGTCGCCGATCGTGTGCGCCGCGACCGTCAGCTGGCGCAGGAGCTCTTCTAACCGGCGCAAGCAACGGATGATCGTGCCTTCGAACGAGTCCGTCATCTTGCAAATCTGCGAGAACTTGGCGCCTTCGCACCACGCGATCACCACGTCCACGAGGCTCGTGTTGAACGAGTCCGCGTACTCGTCCACGTCGATCGTGATCTTGGCATCCTGCATCACCTTGGCGATGCGGCGCGCCGTCTCGCGCAGCTGGCGCACGGGTGCCTCGAGGCTCTCGGCGGCCGGCGGCTTGGCGCCTTCCTTCTGCTTCTCCGTGTTGATCAAACAGCTCAGCAGCGCCACGGTCTCCTTCACGGACAGGTCGTTAAACTGACCGTTGAAGATCATCTCCGTCACGAGCAGCTCGTCAGCCGTCGACACCTCGCAAGCGGTACGGCCCTTGCGCTGGATCACGCTGTCCTGGCCCACAAAGTCCAACCTTCGCAGCACACGTCGTCGTCGGCGCAGGTCGTCGCGCAGCACGAGCGACTTGGACTCCTTGATCTGGCGCTCCAGCTCGCGCATCTTCGCCTCGCCTTCCATCTTGAGGTTGTAGAGCGCAAAGCGCGAGTCCTTGTCCTTCGCGTCGTGGAACGGCGACGCCTTCACCTTGTCTTCCGCGTCCGCGATCTTCTGGATAATGCGCGTGAACTGCTCGTCCTTGATGTCCATGTCCTCGAGTGGGTCCAGCAGCGGCACGCCCTGCGGGAATCGTCGAAGCACCTCCTTGACAGATTTACCAACCGCCTGACGACTCTCGAGCGAACGCAAGTCCTTGGGAATATACACACGCAGCGACGAGACCAGGTCCATCATCTCGAGCGGCACGGGGCAGATTTTCATCTCGCAGGTCGTCGCAGAGGTGAGTCCCATCGTGCCCGCTGGCGCAGGGGACGGCAGCTCCGAGGTCGATCCGTCTGGGTTCGTGGTCGTCGTGCCGGTGTTGAGGCAATTGAGCAGCACGTGCACGACCGTGTCTGGGAGGGCAGACGTCGAATCTACCGCGTTCTTGGTCGTGAAGTTCACGATCACGCCCCAGTCCCATCGCTTCTTCTCGTCCTCGTCCGGCTTGCTGTACACCTTGACGAGGCGTCCGCCGTTCAGGAAGCGCACCACGTGCTCGGGTTTGTTGCGGATCGACAGGAACTCTTCTTTCAACTTGACGAGCGCGCGCGAGAGGTAGTAGTACTCGGCGACCTCCTCTTCGTTCTTGATCACGATCTGGTCGCGCTCCTCACGGGTGCGCTCGAGCGCTTCCTCCAGCGCCGGCGCGGTCTGCTCGTTCTGAAACTGGTGGAACGACTGCTTGATCATGTACTCCGGGTCCGCGTCTTCCACACGCAGCAGGTTGAGCAGCATGTTGTAGCCCAGGTGGAAGCTACTGAACAGCGGGTCGGCCTGGCCATACAGGATGCTCTTGGCGACCTGCGGCTCCATCTGTTCGCTGAGCATCTGGATCACAATACCGCGGCTATCGAGTGAACGACGACCCGCACGCCCCGACATCTGAATGTACTCGCCCGACGTGATCCACCGGAAGTCCTTGCCGTCGTACTTGCGGCAGTTGGTGAACACGACCGTCTTCGCAGGCATGTTGAGCCCCATGGAGAACGTCTCGGTCGCAAAGAGACACTTGAGCAAACCCTCGGCAAACATGATCTCAATCACTTCCTTCAGGATCGGCAGCAGACCGCCGTGGTGGATGCCGATGCCGCGACGCAACAGCGGCAGGATCGAGTCCACCTGCGGGAGCGTCTTGTCGTCGTCCGAGAGCGAGTCCATCGCGTTCTTGAACACCTGGTCCACCATGAGCTTCTCCTCCTCCGTGTTGAAGTCCAGCTTGGACATGAGCAGCGCGTACGCCTCGCACTCGCGCTTGCTGAACGAGAAAATGATCACCGGGTCGTACTGGCGCTCCATGATGAGCTTCACGATGCGGTACACGTCCGTGCCCACTTTCTTCTTCGGGTTGCCGCCGCCAGCGCCTCCTTTGCCGCCCTTGCGACGCTTGTTGTTGCTTCCCGCAGCCTCGAGCTCACCTTCGGCGCCCGCAGCAGACGCTGAGAGCGTCGCGATCGCCTTCTGGAAGTTGTCTTCGCGGAACTTTCCTTTCTCGTCCACGACTAGGTGGAGCCCGTTGCCGCCCGCTGGGAACACGTAATGCTGCAGCGGCGTGGGACGGTAGTCCGTGTACACGACGTGGCACGGCTGGTGGTGGATGTGGCAGATCCAGCCGGCAAACTCCTTCGAGTTCGGGATCGTCGCGGACAGGAACACGAAGCGCACCTTGTGCGGCAACAGGATGATACTCTCTTCCCAGACAACGCCGCGCTCCTTGTCGCGCATGTAGTGGATCTCGTCGTAGATCACCCACGCGACTTCGCGCATCACCTCCGAGCCGCGGTAGAGCATGGATCGCAGAATCTCGGTCGTCATGATCAGACACGTCGCCGACGGGTTGATCGTGATATCGCCGGTCATGAGCCCCACGTCGCCAAATTCCTCTTCCAGGTCGCGGTACTTCTGGTTACTCAGCGCCTTGATCGGCGACGTGTAGATCACGCGCTGCTTGTCGCGCAGCGACTTGGCGATCGCGTACTCGGCCACCGCGGTCTTACCGGCAGACGTGTGCGCGGACACGAGCACGGACTCGCCGGCCTCAATGTAGTCGACCGCCTGCTGCTGGAACGGGTCGAGCGTGAACGGGTACGTCTTGGCCGGGTTCGCCTTCGACGCACCTTCGCAGCTCTTCACCTCATAGTCCGGAGGGTAAACAGAGAACGAGATGAGGTTCTTCGCGGTCGTGCCGGTCGCCACCACCTTGTTGGCTTCACCCGCCGCATTCGCAGAGGAGGGCGATGGCTCCACAGGCGTCGGGTCGATGTGCTTGCCCTCGACGACCTTCACGTCCAGCGAGCTCGGCTCTTTCTTGGCGGCGACAGCAGCGGTCTTCTCGGACGGCAGTTCCTGCGCCTGCTTCTTGGCTGGCGGCGACGCGTCCTTCTCCGGCAGCTCCTTGCGCTTGAGCGCAGGCGTGGAGCTGGTGCCAGTCCTGACCTTCTTCTCGTCGGCCGTGAGCGTCTCCGTGGCGTCGAAGGCGCTGAACAAGTCCAGGTCGTCGTCCATCACTGCTGCTGCTGCTGCTGCTGTCTTTTCCGTGCTGCTAATGACGCTTGGACGAGCAAATGGAATGGAATGGCTGGTCAGTTGGAGAGCGCGCCAACCAAACACTTGCACGAAAACAGCGCGTGGTACTGTCACAGCTCTGCCAGTTTATGGCTGTTTAAATTAGTATAAAATGCGCACAATAACTTTTGGATTTACAGTGCGCGACAAAATCTTACGGACTCCTCGAATTTTTGAATGAGGTGAATTTTGATTCGAGTTTTACGTTTGCGGAGCTTATTTTTGGATATGTTATAAAGCATAATGGGAACATTCAGTGAAGAATTCTTAGCTCTGAGCCACAAGTCAGGACAATATAAATTTATAGCGCCCGAAAACATCTTAAGGGCAGACGGAAACAGAGCCATTTGAGGGCGATCACGCATGCTTTATTGATTGTAGAGTACACAATAGGGTTGGTATTGATTGTAAGTTTGTCTGTCATTGTCGAATTTGACGCGGGGGCAACACAACCATGGCAAAAGCTCCAGGACTGACCAAGCTTCAGCAAGACAGGATTTTGGCGTATGCGAGCATGAAAAGTCGCTTCGAGAGATTGAGAAAGCCGTCGGACGCTCGAAGAGTGTGGTACAAGCTTTTCTGAACGACCCGGAAGGCTACGGTACGAAGATGAGCACGGGAAGGCCACTGCCGCTGAAGGTGCACGACCGCACTCGCTTGAAGAGGCTCACCTCAGCTGGAGAGTACACCGCCAGCCAGATCCACCAGGAGCTTGGTTTTGAAACAAGCGTTTGAACCGTCCAGCGCGAGCTGCAGCGATGCGACTACTTGAAGTATGAGATGACCAACAAGTCCCCATGCATGACAGACCGTCACAAGACGCTGCGTGTCCTGTGGGCGGAGCGCCCAATCCATCTACGCATAGACTGGAGCCGCGTGGTGTTCTTGGATGAGAAAAAACTCAATCTTGACTGTAACAGGACTCAGTCCAACCCGGCTATCGCAAGAGCGAAGAGCTGAGTGGATCTGACCCTTGAGGAAGCGTAGAGCAAACGGAACTCGCACAGAAGTGTGAGCCGATGCTTGGTCTTGGGATCTTGAGTCTCGGGCCT